>JAOVYW010000463.1:0-17491 GCA_025775045.1 Hiodon tergisus | reverse complement strand
TTGAACTAAAGTCTGTAATGTAACAAAATAGGTAAAAAGCCAAGGGGGGTGAATACTTTTGCAAGGCACTGTAAATGTTACAGAAACACACAAACTTAATTCAACTGTTAAAATTTCTTAGTTTCTTACACATTTGTGGAATAATGTAGTTCCTTGATATCAGACTGATTGTGAGCTCATTGACTACATTTAACAGCTTACTCTTACCATTAGTTTAATTTAAATTGCATCTTTCCGTTTATTGAAAATGGTACAATTAGATCTCATGTGTAGATCTGAGTGGCCAGTTTACTACAGTGTTGTTAGCTAACAGCATTTGCGCTTCCCTTAATTAATTATTTTTAGTCAATTACAACAACCAAATCCAGTTTCACCCAAGTTTTTGTGTCTAGTACCTTCTTAGACTTGTGTTGCATGCATGTTCTGTGACAGCTATTATCTTCCTTGAATAACTGGGGATATGAATGTGTGCTAGTTTATTTGGAACTGTCAGTGGTTAATTTTTGATGGAACTAAACTTGCGATTTTAACGCACACCTCTCAACCAATCAGAAATTTCCATTTATGCCAGCCGTTGTACAAGGAAAAGTAAAATCAATCAGTGGTGAAAAATATTTGGAACATAATCGTCATTATGCAGTTGTGATAAATAAAGAATGTCCTGTGGGATTATACTAGCACTGAGTCAAATATGATTGAACATTTGCCATCAGGAAGTGCATATTCTTCTATGAATCAATGAAAACATGATGCCTCTCCCATTTCCTATCAAATGACGACACAGGAATAATTTCCTAGTTCTATGCACATTATAAGGATGCAGGGACCACATACTGTATTGAAAAGCACCTGCACATCAAAACAAGAATCAAAATGTACACTAAAAAGATTTATTTTAGTCAGATATATACACAAGAACTATTGCTCATTGTTTTTTCCAAGCGCCTGAAGTGAAATTGTTCTTACATCTGGACCCACAAGTCCAACAAAACATTCTATCCACAAACATATCAGTTAATCGCCAAATAGGTTCAAGGTAACAAAAACAACATGCATGTACCAATTGCATGACTTCCTGTTACGCTTTGAAACGTCTTTGAAAATATTTATAATTTAATGGCAAACATGTAGTTAGGAAAGAAACTGAAAGGGTCAGTACAAAAACTGGGTGGGAAAAAAAAAAAACGTATCATGCAACATCTCTGTATCTGTCCAGTATTACAGTCAACCATGTCAGGTCGGCAGAAAACATTACTGCACTGATAAGCCAAAAAGCCAGATGAAAGGGTAAAAGAAGCTGGGAACATAAACCAAGCGGGTGCTATAAAAGGTTCACAGCCGTGTTCCCTTGCAGGTTCAGTTTCGGCCGTCTGATAGCTAAAATCAATACTGTGTAATCTATTCTGAAATCAGCAGGTAAAACAAATACTGAATTACAACTTCAACACACCACTTAAGAGATACTACCTAGTCATGTTCCAACATGGATCTTTTGAGAGAAGGAATGAGGGAGAGGTGAAACCAGTGAAGTCATGACCGAAACAATGTCTGGAATCAAAGAAGGTAAACCGAGCAAATCAGTTGAAGGATACTGCTCAGCAACAATAAATGTAACCCTCTCTAGACACACAGTGAAACAGACCATAGCCTTCGTATAAATTACAATGAATGAGTGCTACATTTATCATCATGGAGACAACAATCAAAACGCTTTAATACACTTAATCAGACATCTGGATCTCTATTATACAGGCCAACAAAGAGGTTTACATGTTAATGACATGCATTTGATATTGCCACACCTCAGACATAAACGCAATGGTTTGTGACTTTCCTGGTTGAGCCTTTTGACATTGTAACAACTAAAGCACGAAATGCAATGTCAAAACTGACAGAAATTAGAAGGAATAAACATCTAACAACTTAATATGCATTTCTTACATTAAGACAATACTGTAAACGTTTAGCATTTTCCACACAAGATTAAGATGAAAAGACCTACAAATCTGAAAAGGTTTGCAGGGTGCAAGGTGAGGCCACCTTATTTTGGAAGCATTATAACCTCATTATGCAGAGCAGTGTGGCACAGCTGACAACTGTGTGGTAAATGCCAGGACAGCGCTCGGCGCTGGCTGTAAACTAGATCAGGATGACAGCTTACCTGCCGGCAACTCCTCATTGCCCTCCACCCTGTGTAGCCACTGCAGAATAGCCCCAGACACGAGGGGCAGCTCAGGGGGGAAGAGGAACACCTCTCCAACCGAACCCAACTGGGACAGCACCAAGGCCGGCAACTGGGGCACAGAGCCCACGTAGGACTCCAGGACAGCTCTCCCTACAGGAGTTCGACCTCTAGGACACAAAATACACAGAAACACAAGATTGTTAACTTGCAGAGAAAGAACATCCCTTTTTTTGTCACAGTAAAAAACTATTCACTGAAAGAAAAAGAAAAAACGCACCGCACAGATTCCTGGCCTGAGAATAAACAAGTCAAAACAAAATTTCCCCCCATGTTAATTGCGTAACTGACCTTTAAACTCAACCGGAAAAACAAGGCTGGAAAAGTGAGTATAAATGTTTAATATCTGAGTTTACACGAACTGGTATGCCATTCGTCACCCACTATATAATTATTACGGAGTGTACTGTTATAGGCACCAGATGTGTTCTATGGCTAGTGCCTTATGAAATTAATTTAAACATAAAACAGCACACAGAGACCAGTGCACTACTCTTAATTCCATGTTGTTGATTTTTATATTTTCATGCAATATAATACAGCTTACTTGGCAGACAGCCATAACCAGAGTCATTCATTGCCTGATGCAATTCAACAAACTTGGCTTCGGACTAACCAGATTTGGCTTCGGACTACAAAACAGTAAAACAATCACAACAATACAAACCTATTCAGGTACTCACAGGTGTATCCAGCAGGTCAGGTAGGTATCAAGCTGGCTTGTATCCAGCAGACTTCTTAGGTCCCTCCTGATTGCCTCATTGTCCACACTCATCCCATTTTCCTCCTTCTCTTCCTCATCCCCTAGGAACAGTAGTAATAGTGGCTTCCTCAGCTCCAGGTACAAGGGTAGGTTCTCGACAGTCAGCTCAGGCTGGAGAAGAGTAATGCAGAGAGAGAGTGAGAGTGAGAGGTGTGCAAGTAAAAATGTTACATAGAGCTGAAAGGAAAACTCAGAGAAACTGAGGCACTAGCAGGAAAATGCATTTCTGTCAGCCATAACTTGAGGGACGGCAAATAAGAACACACCACATTTTCAGGAAAAATATTGTTTGCATTTTACAATCATTGTACATTTAAATAGCATGTTTAACCTTTGGATTGGTACTGGTGTAGATCCTTTGGCAAAGCTTACATGTTTACCTATCAGATACAAAGCAATCTTTTCAAAGGTAAGTAAGAAAACGCTGATTTGTTACACACGTCACAGCTACCTAGTTATACTTGCTGCGTTATTCACAACAAGCCACACTGCGGAGATGGCACTTGAAGAAAATAAAGCATCCATTGCCATCATGGGGAAAATTACCGCTGGTTTTCTATCAAACAAGTGTCACTTCACCAGTATAACTTGGACCTTCATGTTTTGTGGACTAGCTGATGGACAGATTAGCAAGGGGAGAAAGAAATACGTCAGGTAGCTCCAGCTACTGGCTACATAGCTTCCAGCTTTTTCAATCTTGCCTAATGCCTTGTATTTTGATTAAATGGTTTAAAACCTATTTTAAATATGCATTGTTTTAAGTTTATTAAGCTCTGTTCTCAAAGAAGAAAGTAAATAGAGAACACACTTTAGCTTTGATCAAAATATTTGGAGTGTTGTGTGCTTCCTTTAAGTATACTTCTGAAGGTAAAGTTAATGCTTCAAGGCAACCAAAATAACATCTTGCTGGGAGGTTCACTGCCTGCTTAGCGGCTACAGAGTTCTGCTGCGTCAGATGCCAGGACTCAACAAGAGCTCAAGAGAGCTCAACATTTTCAGGGAAACATTTTTCTTCTGATCTCTGCAGATCTTTGTGATAAAATCAAAGTGATGAAAAAACAAAAACTTTTGTGAAAAAGAAACTAATACTGAAATATGGGTTTGCACTCAAAAGTTCATAGATTAGAAATAACGATTAGTAAAGAACCCAGGATTATATAACATCTGGCATGTGATGACCAAAAACTTTGACTAATTGCTGAAGTTAATAATATAGAAAATTGGAATATAAAGAATAGATGCAGGCACGAACAAGCACAAGACTGATTGATCACAAGTAAAATAAAATATGTATGGCGTGGTATGGGAAGGGGTGGGGGCAGGGGTGCACAGAACATGTGCTTGGAGATATGTCAGCTCTCTTGTAATTTATTGATTAAATTTACTCATAATTGTTTGTACTGAATGTGTGTCATTTTCCTGAGAACAAGAGCAATGCCAAATGCTGCAATTCAGCATTTGAGTATTTCTTCAAAACCATTCAACATTTATTTGGTGATTCAACACTGGGCACCTTTCGTTTGGTGGGAAGGGTTGCGCTTGATGTGGCGGGACTCAATGCACCTGCCACGTATGGTGTGAAACCTGCTAACGTGTAAATGCATCAAATTATTACAAACTAGTTATGCAACTGTTTAGCTGAGAACCAATAAGCAGTGCTGGCATCACAGTTTTTTCCAATCACTTTTACAAGCACATACCAGAGCAGAGGAACTATAGCTCAACAGGAGTTCGCTACAGAAGGAGATGTCGCCCTCTAGAGTGGACATAAGAGTATTACTGGTTCCCTGATCTGGAGACTCCAGTCTTTAGCTCAACAAGTTAATGGTGTCTCTTTTCAGCAAAGTTGTGCTGCATGTATGTCGGTTTCAGGGACCTGAGTGCAATTCCCAGTCAGGAGTCCTGAATGCACACACAAATTTTATGATGTGGTAACTTACAAATCTGTCGAGCACAGCCCTTTGGATATCTATGACCAATTCCTCTGCTGTGGAGAGCTTAAGGGCATGGGGCTCAATAATGGAACCTGGACCCCTGGATATAAGCATGGCTGGTAGCTCCACAGTGTAATCTTCAGCCCTGAAACAAGAGGACTGTCAAAAGACCATCCCAAGGACAAAACTGATTTCCTATTCATAACTTATAAAGTATGGAATTAATTAAGTATTGCTGCACAATATTCCTGGAAAATAACATTAACCAAGATCAGAGCATCCTTCACTTCTCCACAAAATGGCCTATCTGATTTAATTAAGAGTGCATGATTTTCAAGTATCTTTGCCTTAATCTAACAACAAAAAGATCAATTTCAAAAAGGTTGGCAAAGAGAAACATCCCTCCCACTCCTGTACCATTGTTCAGCCTGTTGGTCTGCATAGAGTCCCAGTATTGTCTCACCCCTCAGAAACCTAGCAGCTTGCCCAAACATGTCCTTTCCTGTGAGTCAGAGAGAGTGGGAGAGAGAACATACATCCTTCTCATAGGCTAGTTATAAACCGGCTATCATTTCCAAATAAGAGACTGCAATAAAAATCAGAAAGAGCAATAATTCCTCTAGCGTTTTAAAGAATTTCTGGGATTTTCTGACCACATTAGAAAGAATTTTTTCAAAAACGATCTAGTGCTTCCTTGTCAAGGATAATCAAATAAAAGAGGGTTAAGTCTAAACTCAGTAAATGCATGCTCTATCTATTACAAAATTATGGTCTTTGCGAATTAAAGCTTACTTCAGTGGGGGGGATAAAAACCTTCCCTTACACTAAATGCAAGCTGACTGTATATTTACATTTATTAATTCAGCAGACACATTTACATTAAAATTTTGTCATTTAGCAGACGCTCTTGTCCAGAGCTACGTACAAAGTGCTGTATATTCAGGGTTCACAAGTGCGATACGAAACTGAGCTATCTTGCTCCATTACAATATCCACAGCACCCAATAGAGCCTTTAAAGCATGTTTAGTACATCAAACTGAATAGATACATCAGCAGTAAAATAAGACATTACACAGTGCTCCAAGTGGGGGGGCAGTGGTACAGGCCAAAAAAGGTGGTGTGGTTGTCAGGTGATATAATAAATATGACCAAGATTATTATTTAATACCAGACAATATGATCCAAATCCAATGACCATTTGTGATGATGCCTTACAGTCTGCTCCTGACAAGGTGTTAGTACTCTGGAAGGGTGTATGGGGGGGGGGGGGGGTGGTAGTGGCATTGTGTGTGTTGGATGTTGGGAAGTGATCAAATCACTTTCATATGTAAATGGCTTCAACCTGTGTTTACAAGATTAGGAGCAAAGCAGGCTCCAGTGTAATAAACGTCACCTGTTGGTCTATATTCAGAGAACAAATAAGAAGAAAAAGAAAAGAAAGGAGGACACTAGAGAGAGGTTTTTTGTATCTGTTCCTGGTTACATTACCCACTAGTTCCTTCATTATTAAAGGCATTTTGGAACATTGTATAAGGATTCTCTTTATTTCAAAATTTACCTTCGTCCTGATAGGTGGTGAAAAGGCCTAACACTCGGACAGGAGTGAGAGCAGAGGGTCTGTGCTGCAGCTCACTGTCCAGGAAGGACCGGACCTCCTCCTCAGAGGACAGGAGGACAGGGGCAGAAACCCCACTTCTGCCGAACAAGGAGACAGAGGAGAAGTGTTTCACACTGGGGATACACTCCGTCAGAGAAGTGTGGAGCTGTGATTAGGACACAAGAGTGCAGGGGTGACGCAAGGGTTACAAGGAAACAAGGGTGTGATTCAGAGGGACCTCGGGAGAGACCGGCCGCTAAAGGCACCCCGACAGGACCGTGGGCTGGGCCCTGATTACATCTGGATCACTGACTGATAATCCTCAAGCTTTGTTGGGTTGGCTTACATGGATATATGCAATATAAAATTTGTGGAATACAAAGGCTTTCTTTTATTTGGCAATAAATTAGTAAAGAAATCATTCTTGTTCAATATGGAATGCAAAAGAGATGGTGTGTAAATAATAAAAGTGAACATTACCTACAAACAACTCAATGGCTAAATGTCATACTAAGGTAATGAACAAAAAAAAACAGGACTGCAACACCATGATCGTTTCTGATGAATGACCAAAAACTACCTTTCCTCCCTGAGAGAACAAATTGTTGTCATATCTATTACTGTGATGACTTGATATGTAACGGAGAATAGAATAAATGAAACCAGGGTTAAAAGGATAATGGCACTTTGAAGAAACCTGGCTTTTACACAACTGACATAAATCCAACTCCAGAAAAACACATAGATACAGACGATGACATCGAGCCTACTGTAAGGATTGACAGGTCGCAATGGATAAATTTGTTAATGTGAGGTATAGTCATCGCCAAACCATGTCTATTTCCTGTTATGCATTCATTCGTTATGACTTCATTAGTCACGTGGAAAACACAATCCAGAAATATCTGGATTCCCCCCGCCCACATGTTGGTAGTTTTTTTCTGCAACAACCAGTCGGGTCTTGCCAAAAATATTGGTAATGTCACACATGAAACTGTAATCCCACCTTTCTGACTTGAAATCAGTTTATACTGGGTTTTAAGAACATTAATGGCAAAAACTTTGCAGTTCAGCACGGTTATATTTTCAGTGCTAGTAAATGCCTCAGAGAAAATATTTGGCAATGAACAGGAAACTACACCTGGACAGAGCTAAGTAAAAAGCTTATGTATAAAATCCCCATTGTCCCGGCAGCCAAGTTTATATTCTCTGTTAACTGGCAATATTGACATATTGATATTTGCAGACCCGTTTGATGTTGCGCAGAGCTTTGCGGACATTCTATCAATAGAACTAAGGAACTGGCAGATGAGATAGTTGAATATAATATAGTTGAAAGTTGTATAAATGTATTGACTTTAGCAGTTAGCAACCATTTTCATTTTAGCCAACATTTATCTACAATGAAGGGAATGAAAGAGAGTTTACTTAAACAAATTGGAAGTTTCGCCCTTTTGGTTTTGCCATTGTGAGAAAAACATTCTTACCGTCTGAAACACAATATTATCAAAAACCCATTAACAAGCTTGTACTATGATAAAAAAGTCTGCAGTATTTTGTCTATTTTTTTGTCCATTTGGAGTTGAAATCAACAGTTGGAGAAGATAATCATTTACATTTACATTTTCCCTTTTCCAGACTCAAAGGAACATGGTGGATTCAGTTAATGTGACATATCTCAGGTGCAGCATATAATCTGATGTAAGTAGTTCTAGATAAAGGTGTGCAATCAATAGAATAAAACTTTTTTTTTTTTTTTTAATAATAGGACTAGGGGATACTATTAACCAGTAATTCCATTCCCTTTAAACATGTCTGACAGTTCCTGGTAGCAGGAGCATTAAAGACGGACGGAAAAAAACAATTAGCAACCCAACATGACATATTAGAAATTGACTTTGTCACATCTGCCAGGGTGTGTTAGACATCAAACAGAACTGCATGAGTGACAAGAAATCCAGGCCAAATCTGGAGGGACAAGCTGTCAGGGCTTACAGACAGCCCAGGTGTATCCACTCACAGCATGATGAACCTGCAGAGACTTTCTGTTCCCAGCATGCCCCTGAAAGTTTGAGGTGGCTCCCCGGGGCGGTGCAGCCTCACAGTGGGGAAGGCCGAGATCAGCTGATGACTGCAGACATCCGTCCACTCCCCACAGTCCACACGGGCCAGCTGCACGTTCTCCACATCTGTGTCCATAAAAGAAGCCCTCTGTATTTTATAAGCATTTACCCCAATTCAGTCCTTAATTTTCAGTCAACATAACCATTAGAAATGTGGCCAAGACAGATCATGGCAATGAAAGAAAAGCACATTCATGAAGTACTTAATTAGAAACATAAGAAAAACATTTTTATATCAGATTTTAAATTACAAGTTTCTGAATATACCTACTAGCAACACTGAAAAGTGAAGGCTACCTTATACACTCACAACTAGAGTTTTTTTCATAAATTCCTAAATTGGGAAGTGAGATAAGCAGAAGTTTTCTCTGTACCTCCCACGGAAAGTAATTCCAGAACTTATACGGATAGCTTTTCTCCTTATTGAAATTGAACAACTTCTCTTTATCAAAATTGTCAACTTGTTTCCTTGACCCAATACCAACAAAGTTATAAAGAAACCAAATTTAGATCCATATGTTCTTAAGAACTTTAGGCCAGTATCTAATTTGCCATTTATGTCTGAAATATTGGAGAAAGTAGTAGCCCAGCAGTTATTGGAATTTCTAAACTCTAATAATATTCTAGAAACATTTCAGTCAGGTTTTCAAACCGGGCATAGTACTGAGACAGCACTTGTTAGGGTTGTAAATGATTTTCGAATGGCTACTGATAATAACTTGGTGTCTGTTCTAGTACTGCTTGATTTAAGTGCTGCATTTGATACTATAGATCACCATATCCTCTTTTAAAAAACTCTATACCCACGTAGGCATGAAAGGAACTGCTCTATCTTGGTTGAGGTCATATTTGACAAACAGATTTCAGTGTGTTAAAATTGGGGAAGAGTCATCTGATTGGTTTCCGGTTGGATACGGAGTACCACAAGGTTCGGTGTTGGGGCCCCTTCTATTCTCTTTGTATATGCTACCCCCTTGGTGATATAATTCGTTGTTCATTGTTATGTGGATGACACGCAGCTATATCTGTCAGGGAGCCCGGGTGAGGATTTTCCGTTGGCTAGATTGGAGTTTTGCTTGAAAGAGATTGGATGTCCTCCAATTTCCTATTGTTTAATTATGACGAAACAGAAATGATAATCTTTGGCTAAAAAGGCCATCGTGCAAGGCTCAATGATTATGTGCCAGACCTAGATGGAAAGATGATAGAACAGAGAGTATTGGTTAAAGATCTTGAAGTTACAATTGATCCAGATCTTTCTTTTGACTGTCATACTAAAGGTATTGCTAGAATCGCATTCTACAACCTGAGAAACATTGCCAAGATTAGACATTATTTAGGTGATCAGGATGCAGAGAAAATAATCCACGCTTTTCTTACTTCCACACTTGATTATTTTAATGATATATTATCAGGTGGCTCAAATACAGCCCCAAATACATTACAAGTTGTTCAGAATGCAGCTGCTAGGATCCTTACTAGACGTAAGAAATATGATCACAACACACCAGAGTTGGCTTCATTACATTGGCTGCCAATAAGGCAGCAGGCTGATTTTAAGTTACCTTTGTTAACTGTAAATGGGCCATCTCCCTCGTATCTAACGGATATTATAGTCCTGTATGTCCCATCTAGATTACTTTGCTCACAAGAGGCTGGGAATCTATATACACCAAGAATAACCAAATCAAATTCTGGAGGAAGAGCATTTGCACGTAGAGCTCCACAACTATGGAATAACCTCCCAAAATTGTGGGAATCGGACACAGTCTCTATATTTAAAGCAAGATTAAAAACATATCCATTTAAACTTGCATATACAGTCATGTGAAAAAGAATGTACACCCACTTTTAATTCTATGGTTTTACATATCAGGACATAACAATCATCAGTTCCTTAGCAGGTCTTAAAATTAGGTAAATACAACCTCAGATGAACAACAACATGACATATTACACCGTGTCATGATTTATTCAACAAAAATAAAGCCAAAATGGAGAAGCCATTTAGCAGCAATATCCTGAAGTAATCGTTTTCTATATGACTTTATCCGTCTCTCACGTCGTTACTTCAGTTCATTGAGGTTTGCGGGCATTTGTTTATGCACAGCTCTCTTAAACTCCCGCCACAGCATTTCAATCGGGTTGAGGTCTGAACTTTGATTGGGCCATTGCAACACCTTGATTCTTTTCTTTTTCGGCCATTCCGTTATAGATTTGCTGGTGTGCTTGGGATCATTGTCCTATTGCATGACCCAACTTCGGCCAAGCTTTAGCTGTCGGACAGATGACCTCACATTTGTCTCTAGGGAGACTGTGACAGTGAAGGGACGGTGGCTATTAGAACTATTTTGGTGATAAGAACCATTTCTGTTGTCGCACCATCATTGGTGGTTCCCCCCTTGTTGCCTGGATTCTGCCTTTGGTGGGGTGGGATGGGTTGACCACCTTCATGGCCATGTGTTGTTTCCGGCACTCACCCTCTTTGTATGCTGCCATAGATATATGCAACTGTGACCACTCACAAAAATTCACTTTAAAATTACCTGATCATCCTGCTTCCATAGGTAAACAATTAACAATGTACTATCTCTCTCTTTCGAGCAATCACGTGAGGCATCCAGCAGGACTGCATCTCTTTCACCACAGCAACCAGTGGACCTTTTGACTGGACTCCAGCCATCTGGGCCCCCACTACAGGAGGGCATCACTCACTACGTGCATTAGATTCTTTAATTCAGCTCCTAGTGCCGGCCAGCGGAGGATGGGCTCTTCCATTAAGCCGGGTTCCCCTCAAGGTTTCTTCCTGCAAGCCTAGGGAGTTTTTCCTTGCCACTGTTGCCACTGGTATGCTTAAGGGGGGGGGGTCAGGGCTAGGACATATTATAATTTTCTGTATGTAAAGCGTCTCTGCGACATGGAAACGTGTGAAAAGCACATTATAAAAATAAACGGATTAATCGATCGATTGATTGATTCATTCTCCCCGTGAAGACCACCATCGTGAGTCAGTGAAATATTTTTTTTTAACTTGTAACTTTTGCCAAGAAACAAAAGAGAAACAATGGCTCCCAGCAGCTTTATGTTGAGGTCCTACTCACCTTCCAGTATACCGGCAACTTCTGCATAAGACTGCATGAAGGCCATGGACACGGCATCCCCTAAATGACAAAAACATTACCTAAAACTTCAGATGATTTTCATTTAATTTCATCCATTAGTGTGCACAGTAATCTAAGGGTAGCTAATTTTTATTTTTTTTTATTTTTTATATAATTTCCTTTAATAATCATTAAAAAAAATCAGAATTTCCAACCACCTACATCTGACAAAGAACAGCACCACCACAAGACCAGTCTCCACAGCACTATTGAACGTATCTACTGTCAAATCTAACACGAGTCCAAGGTCCAATTGCAGACCCCTATCCCGGTACACAGACTCTGACACTTCATCATCCAGGACACCTGCAGGGGGAGAGGAAATTAATGACCTAAGATACTGCTGAGGTACAGTATTATTCATTAAGCAAAGTGCAATGGTCAGTTACCTTAACAACTAAAGTTCACTGCCGGCTTTGCTAATAAGAACCGTTCTACCCCTTTGAGTATGAGCAATGCACATAAAGAGGAGTCATAATACAGATAGATAAAAGGAAATGAATCAAATTTAATTCACAACGCTGATAAATTAGACCGCTGTGGTCTTGCATTTACCAAGGGCTGGCAGATCCTCATCCTCCTCTACCTCTTCCTCCTCTACCTGGATTGCATTTTCTCTGAAGAGGCCGACAACCTCTTCAATGTTATATAATGTGAAGTACTTCTCTGAACCCTGATTGACACAAAGAAAAAAGTTAGTTTTCACAATTTACCCAGTAGTTTTGAATGCCACACTTCTCTCTTTAACTGCCTACCTCCCCAGGTAGCCTGTAAGCAGCGTTGTATTCCAGTGGAGTTCTGACATTTGGGTTGTCTCTGCCCCAAAGATAAAAAATAAAAATAAAACTTGTCAATTACCTTGTAATATCATACGGATGTATTAGGTGCCAACACACAGCCCATTTAAGAACATATTCTAATGATAAAACAATAACATGGAGTTCATCCAGACCTCATGCTTGGTATCCCTACACAACAGAATTGGCTCTAGAAATAATCAATTATCAGATTACATTCCATATTGAAATAAATAACATTAACCATGAATTTAGAGCATATTCTTCAAAAACAAGATGCAAGATGTTTACCTACAACAACATGTTAAATAATAATAAAAAAGGAATTTTCAATAAATTGCTTCCTTTTCCTCTTGGTTGCATTTTCAATTGCCTTTTTCACTTTAAAGTGTGCTGCCCAACTAACTGCACTACACAGAGAAATTTAATTAAGGTCCAGGGTATAAATTGCACGCATGGTTATGTACCCCAATGAGTAGGTCAATTTGAATTAAAATAAGCCAGTTTAGTCTAACGCTTTAAGTCAGCAGCACATACGTTTAAAAATAAAATAAAATCCCTTTAATCAGTTTGATTTAGTTCAACTACCATTTGAAATTAGATGGTCAAGATTAAAAATAGTAGTATAGAGCATGTTCATGATTACATTGCCCCTGGATTGGTACAGACCTGTGGATGAGGACCAGGCCCACCTCACCTCGCAACCTTTCTGCTAGAGTGTGGGCGGTGACCCTGTCAAGGACCAGTGTGTCAGCTTGTGTGAAGAGAAACAGTAGAGGTGTGTGGAGGTGGCTGTGAACCATCTTCACCTCTGAAGGGTCTACTGATGCCTCCGTCTACCAGCAATGGGATGTGGAATCATAGGGTAATGAAAGGTGACATCCACTTAGAGAGAAAATGTTATGGTGGTCATCATGAACAGAAAACATTACATACGCATAACTAGTGACAAAATCCAGACTTCTACAGTACTTTCAATACAAGTTTTAACAAATCCCTCACAAATTTCCTGGCTGGTTGAATAACCAACAAAGCTTGTAGGCATCTCACCACCAAAGGAGCTTCCATCAGCTGTAGGAAGGTGTAAATGTTGAGGGTGGTGAGGGGTCGCCTCAGAACCGTGTTGTGACAGGGATCAGAGCGGCGCAACACTTCTTTGCAGTGGAGGAACCAGAGTCTCGACTGAGTAAAGGAGAGGTCCTCCACTCTGCAGAGGATACAGTGAGAATGAACAGTCTGATTCTTCATAAGTCAAGGTTGAGGCACTGTCATGTTTCCATAGACCAGTTGTGCATCTCCTAGTTCCTTCAAGCCGATTTTGAATAACACAGGAGGTGCTAGTAGCCGAGACTCACCCCATGTGTTTTAGCACAGAGATTCCGGTAGTCAGCAAAAACTGGTGCTTAGCTCCGTACACAAATGCAGCTTCCATCACTGCCCGGTGCTCTGAAAGGATACAGGCAACTCTGAATCTCCCAAGAAAGAAAACTATTTTCAATGCGACTCAGGACTGCAACATGGATTGGTCATTGGGGCTTTGGTCTAAATAAACATGAATCAATAGACAACAGGCATGACACTTGAGAATTTGAGTCTTTTCGTGGATCCATATGTTGGACAATGAAGAAATCACAAAATGGTAAACTCACTTTATAATACCAATAAAGAAATTCCCACGTTAACAAACAGAAGAGTTGATAGAGCCAAAATGCTCTTCAAATTCACAAGGTTTTCTGAGTGGTTTATATACACCTGTCTGATGCTTTGGTGCCCCTCTGTAACATAAAATGTCCCAGCACCCCCTCTCTGCCCCGGTGGAGTGCACGCACATGCACACAGGGCATGACTGAGAAACACACCCGGAAGGCCCAGTTGGGGAATATGTGCTAGTACGATATCAGCCCTGCCCTTGGCCACCTGCTCGACATTCAACAGCTCTGGTGGTGTCTGCACGGTCTTCACCTCGTTGAAAAGCAGGGTGCTGCAGTGAAAGGCACAGATTTATTCAGAAAGCAAGCCAGAGGCTTTACAGGAAACAAACTGCTCAGAACATTTAGCAGCAATGGAAAGGCCATCACTCCATTCAATCTATTAAAATAATTATTTTTACAATTTAGGAATTGAATACGAACACCACAAGAGTTTCCACCAAGAATATGCAAGTTTGCTATAATAGTAAAAAATCATTCAACTCTCAAATATTACATTACATTACTGATCCAGTATCAAAGTGGTTTCTAGCAGATTATATTCAGAAACATACAATATGTAGATATACTAATAAAATCTAAGGAACTGTAGTTCTCCAGAATCAGTTTTGTATATAACCAAATTATTAAATTAATGTTAGGGGATAAAAAACATGGATTACTCACAAAAGAACATGAGCCACAATGGCATTGACATCAAAGACAACATCTGTGTCAAAACTTTTCAGAACATCAGAACCTCTGTGAGAAAGAAGGGGGGGGACGTCAAGTTCAGACCATTGTGAGTGTGCCTGTATATACTTTAACCCCTTTAGTGGACAGATTATTGTCTTTCAGAAAAACTTATATAGGTTCATCACAAAAAAGAACACAAATGTAAAATAAGACCACATACCGAAACAAATATGCCTTCCTTATAACTTTTTGATCGGCACAAAACTTTGGCACTTTTATTTTGGTGCAATTCACCTGCAAAAAATACATTAAATGAAAACTGTGTGACGAATTTTAAGGCAGAACCAATGTATTTCTTTATGATCCGGAAAAAGACTTAAAGAGTCTTAAAGAAGACTCAAAAAGCAAACACTTTTGAAAATGAAAAACAATATCCAACTGTTAATTATGACTATTTTGTATCAGACCCAACAAGGCTTGCACCATATATTTAATGAAATCTTTTAAAATTTGAATACCTTAACCACTAAAATTCCATAATCTTCCAGTGCACCAGCAGACTTTTCTAGCTGTTCCAGAAAGAGCTCAAGGGTTGGATTAACTGGAAAAAGACACCAAAACGAGATGCAGACTATTTGTAAAATCAATGCCGAACACGAACACTTTCACTTAGATAAAGCACGTATAGAACAGAAAAAATATATAAATTTTGAGTTTCTTACCTTCGTTACCAAAGTAAACAAACGACGTCTTTCCAGACTGCATTACATCAAGAAAACGTTCTGCTGTATGTTCTATCAAAGTCGAAGTGTTCACCGTTTCATACCAGTTGACTTCTGTGTATATCAGAATTGCAACTAAACAAACGCATCGAGCCATACTAGATAAGACTGAAAAATAAACTATGATTGGAATTACTTAACTGTGTAGCTAGCTACCGCGAGACAACCATACAGGCAGGATAGGTAACTGTATTATTATATTTCAGGTAGGAATATTTCTAAAGCCAACGTTAATCTATTATATTATCTTTCCTTGCTCATTGAAACAACAGAAATTTGTACAAGTCTTTACTTCAGAATTCTAAAATGGTTGTTTGTAAATGATATTTCCCTTTTTTGACGAGGCAACATTGTTATTCAAACCTTAACTTCCTGCAACAATAAATTGTTTGATATCTGAATAAACCAATCAAATAAGATACCTTTAAAAGAAGTTTTACATGGTGAAAAGCACCAATAGCATACACCGAAAGGATGAAACATTTGGAGCTGACATCATCAGTAACCGATAAATTGGGGGCAGGGTATCTTTTTAACCAATCAATAGGAATTTTTCCGTGATAGGCGGAGAGCTGGATTTATGGATATATCATTGGTGCAAGGAGTGGAATTTCATCCCATTTTGGTTCCAATAAGATGGCATTGTAACACAAAATCGCCTAGATTTAGAGCCAAAATGGCGTATGAAGAGAATCGGTGCATAGTGTTGCCTCTTATTGGTTAGTAGGCGGGTCTCAAACTGCAGTGCAGTCTCTCTCAGCTGATCGCTCCCCATCACGTATCCCCTTTTTTCCAGAGTTGTTTTTTGCCCAGAAGCTGCTTTGCAGAGATTGGGGGGGGTTTCTGTGGAGGGCTTTTTCTTGTTTCTCTTTTTTATCCGTAGATAGCTGTTACATTCGTTCTGTAGCTTGCTTATTAAATCTAATAGTTGATTTTAGCTAAAGATGTATTTAGTTTGACGCTTTTTAAGACCTTTCGTTGAAAAAATAAATGAAAAAGTTTAGGCCTTTTATTTTTTAATCAGTTGTTATACTGAATATTTAGCGAGTCCGTTATTGAAAGCTTTTTACATTTATCCGCTATGTTGTTGACGGATCAGATCAGTCTCAGTGTTTTTAGGTCTGTAACGGACACAACAGATGAACCGATCCGAGCTGCAGTTCCCCCTTCAGTGGAGCTCGGACTCACCGTTGTGTATACTGTTCTTTACTCGCTGCTCTTTGTGTTTGTTTACCTTCAACTCTGGCTTATTTTGCACTATGGCCATAAGCGCTTCAGCTACCAGAGTGTGTTTCTTTTTCTCTGCCTGCTGTGGTCAGCGCTAAGGACTACATTATTTTCTTTCTACTTCAAGAACGTTGTCCAGGCGAACCAGTTGCAACCTTTGCCTTACTGGCTTTTGTACTGTTTCCCAGTATGCTTACAGTTCTTCACACTGTGTCTGCTAAATCTTTATTTTGCACAGGTGAGTTTATTATTATTATTAACTTGCAGTGTTGTTTATTTCATAAATATAAACATTCGCGCTGTTGTTTTTTTCAAACAGCATATTTCAATGTATTAGGAACCCAACTTGGCCATCAGCAGCATTTATGTTTATATCTGGTCAAGTTTTCACGTCTTTTGTTACCCATGCGTTCGCCGCCTAACTTGTCATTTATTCGTTTTTTTGTATTTTATTTTATTTTATTTTATTATTCTCTGTCT
>JAOVYW010000459.1:0-10515 GCA_025775045.1 Hiodon tergisus | reverse complement strand
CACACCCGTATTGTGGGTGGCTGTGACACGTTACTGCTACACACCCGTATTGTGGGTGGCTGTGACACGTTACTGCTCCACACCCGTATTGTGGATGGACCCGGAGTGTTATTGATGTAATGGCAAATGGCACCTGTTTTGTGTCTTGGTTCGTTAAATGTGTAGCCATCGTCTTTCTTTGTGTATTCACAGTTTCCATCTTATGAAACGCCAATACAGAACATCTGAAGAGTTTTTGACTAATTTCTTCATTCTAACGACATCACCAACTTTGCAGAACATAGTACATCTACGGCCCGCTTTATAAAACAACTTGTAAGTGCTAAAAATGTTACAACAGGTAGAAACGCAGTGTGGGAGACACACATTACTGGTCCTTCTGCCATCTAAAATTCATGATACAGTAATGCTATAATATAGAATAGACTAATTTTATTGTATTTAGAATAGACTAGTTTTATAAGTATGCTTACACATAATTACAAATAATTTACATGGCAGAAGCTTCCAGTGCACAAACAATACCGCAACAGAAGGAGATGATTGTAATTTAAAAAGATATATATACACATACATGCATACATACATATACGGTGTACAAATGCAAATACAAATCTTTTATGTACAGTGCAAGTGCAAAATATGTTTGTAGAAGAGGTAGGATATGTATGTAACTATTGCACAATGAGGCAGTTTTAACTGTTCATGAGTTGTATAGTGTGAGGGGGGGAAAAAACTGTTCTTGTGCCTGACAGTTCTGGTGCTCAGAGCTCTGCAGCGCCGGCCAGAAAAATACAGATGATAAAGGCAGTGGGCTGGGTGAGTGGGGTCCAGAGGGATTTTTCCAGCCCTTTTCCTCACTCTGGAAGTGTACAGTTCTTGAAGGGAGGATAGGGGGCAACCAATAATCCGCTCAGCAGTCCAAATTGTCCTTTGTAGTCTTCTGATGTCTGATTTCATAGCTGAACCAAAGCAGACAGTTATCGAAGTGCAGAGGACAGACTCAATTACTGCTGAGTAGAACTGGATTAGCAGCGCCTTTTTTCCTCGACTGGCGAAGGAAGTACAACTTCTGCTGGGCCTTTTTCACAATGAAGTCAATGTGGGTCTCCCACTTCAGGTCCTGTGAGATGGTAGTGCCCAGGAACCTGAATGACTCCACTGCTGCCCCGGTGCTGTTAAGAATGGTGAGCGGGGTCAATGTTGGGGTGTTCCTCCTCAAGTCCACAATCATCTCCTTTGTTTTGAGCGTATCCAGCTCCAGGTTGTTTTGACTGCACAAGACAGCCAGCTGTTCAACCTCCCTTCTGTATGCAGACTCATCGTCATACTGGATGAGGCCGATGACAGTAGTGTGGTCTGGGAACGTCAGGAGCTTGGCAGAGGGGTCCTTGGTGGTGCAGTCGTTTGTATATAGGGAGAAGAGTAGTGGGGAGAGTACACGTCCCTGGGGGGCACCAGCGCTGATTGTACAGGTGCTGGAAGTGAATTTTCTTGACTGTAGGTTGAGGGGGGTTGGTGGTTGCAGGAGATGTTGGTGTTTGTGTGAGGTGAAGGTAAGAGCAGGTGCGGGATGTGAGGCTGCTTTTCAAATAATAACGCTGTGTAGCCTATGTCATTGGACCAATCAGCTGTTCGTTTTACTCTATTGCTGTGCGCGATCGTTTTGGGGTTCTTTAGGTATAGCGTGGTTGAGACGTGGCTATAATAAAAAGTCAGTTTATTGACGTGGCCCATTTACTTTCTTCCTTATTTATTAAGGGATGAGCATTTCTTCCTAATATATGGCATTGGGGCAAGAAAATGTGGACGTGATTCAACTTGAAAGACTTTCTTAGTTAAGGTCTCTCCAACACTATCCTTCAGGTTTTGTGGAGAAATCCAGTCGAAACCCAGTAGACCAGATCGATAATGATACATCCTTGTTTTGGGGGGTGGGGGGTTGGCGCCATTTGGACTTTCCATGAGGATGCTTTCACCATTTCACCATAGGTCAGAAAAATCTGGTCGTCTGGGTTTCAACTGAATGTTTCCATGCTTTTCCCAAAACCTGAAGGATAGTGTTGGCGAGATCTTAACTATTCAGGAGAAAGCCTTTTGGGGTCTTTTACAAGATCCAACAGTCATACAATACAAGTTAACATGACACCTTTGGCATTCTGCATGAAGTGCGAAAGAGTCGGTGCTGGATTTTTAGGATGCCATAACATATTTTTACAGAAG
Source organism: Hiodon tergisus (assembly GCA_025775045.1). Lineage (NCBI taxonomy): Eukaryota > Metazoa > Chordata > Actinopteri > Hiodontiformes > Hiodontidae > Hiodon > Hiodon tergisus. The sequence goes on along the minus strand of JAOVYW010000459.1, from coordinate 8,292 downwards.
TGTTTCATAGTAAACAAACGAGTTCCCTTTTTATTGCACAAGCCCTGCGGTTTTTAGTTGGCAGTTGGTTTTGTTGCAAGCGAAATACCAATGTGTTAATCAAAAGAGCCCGCAGGTGTGAAGAAAGGGCAGACGAGCTGCTGGCTGCCGGTGTTGTGATTTCTAGATTCTATCTCTGTCTCTGTGGACAGGGAGGAAGATGTCAAACCGAACACTAGAAATGTTCCAGAAAGTCAGTAATGCTGTTCAGTTTATTTTGCTAAGGCAAACGACATCAAAACATGAGTGCCAATTTCCAATTCCGAGTCAGTCCTAAGCTAACCATCCAGTGGAAAGAGAGTTAATCTGTTGTTTATTTATTAACAGTAGTGCAAATAGCGCTTAATTGAATTGTGAATCTGAGCAGAAAACCAGATCAGTGATGAGCTTGTGAGCCAAAGGTGAGTTTCAGATTCCTTTCCTTTCTGCTCTGTGGCATCGTCTGTGGGTCCCTCGGTTTCCTGTATTACCAAATGTTCCCCAGTTTCTTGATTGGTGGTGGAGATGAGGTGTCAATCAAATGTACCTCTGATATAGCCTGGGCGGTGAAAATAAATCTCACCCTTTGATTTCTATGTACAGTGTCCTTGGGCCTCATGTTAGGATATAGACGTGGGGTACCTGTTGCCAGTCCCACCTGGGGGCAAACTTCTGTCCATTGCTACTGGGTTGAATAAGATCAGCACCAATAAGGCATGTGAAGACCTACTGTGACTTGCGTACATCGTTCATACGGCCTGTAAAGACCTGCTGTGACTCCTGCACATCGTTCATACGGCCTGTGAGAACCTGCTGTGACTCCTGCACATTGTTCATACGGCCTGTGAGAACCTGCTGTGACTCCTGCACATCAGTAATACAGCCTGTGAGAACCTGCTGTGACTCCTGCACATCAGTAATACAGCCTGTGAGAACCTGCTGTGACTCCTGCACATTGTTCATACGGCCTGTGAGAACCTGCTGTGACTCCTGCACATCAGTAATACAGCCTGTGAGAACCTGCTGTGACTCCTGCACATCAGTAATACAGCCTGTGAAAACCGATTATGATTCCTGTAACCCGTCTGTGGCAGTAGGAAGGGTGCTATGTAAATTCGAACTAACTTGATTGATTGAACCCCTTAAAGGCCTGTGATGGGTGTTGTAGCAACTGTAGCTGTTATTGAATTGCCACATGCACAACTATATTTAGGCTGAAAGTTTAGTCAATGCTGAGGTTTTTTTAGAAAGGTTTGCCAAGTATTTTTAGAAATGGTGAAAGTTTGAGGTTTGTGTGGCTCCAAGCAGATGAACTGAGTAGGAAACATTAGTTCACCTAAGGCGTTTGGCAGCACCGCGGTTGCACAAGTTGTTTTACAATGGACATTCTGTGACCCTTAAGGCCGTTTCCTTCATGTTTTAATGTACTCACATTAGAGGCCTCCGAAGATGTCCGCACCATGCCGGTATTCCCAGAATCAATCCTCGTTTTTACTCCATGTAAACGGCTGGTTGCCGAAGGCCAGTTTTCACAGGATCCCCTGTGGCCTGCTGGTTTTGACTTGCGTCATCCGAAGGTTTTTGTTCGGAAGGTTGCTGTGCTAACCTTTGACCTCCCTTGGCGGTTGCAGCATCAACAAGGAGAGCATCGTGGACGTGGAGGCTGTGGTCAGGAAGGTGGAGCAGAAGATCGAGAGCTGCAGCCAGCAGGATGTGGAGCTGCACATTGAAAGGGTGGGCGTCAGCCTCCTGCTCAGGCGTGTGGAAAGGGACTACAAGTGGCTTCTGGGGCAGTGCATTTTATTTCTCTGGAATTCTTAACAGCATTCTCTGTCCCCTACCAGATATTTGTGGTCAGCCAGGCCGAGCCCCGACTCCCTCTGCAGCTGGATGACGCGGTTCGTCCTGAGGGAGAGGGGGACGAGGTGAGAATTTGACGAGAGAGTCAGTGCATACCATACTTACGATGTTACGGCACAAGGGAGGCATTGGCATTGTACCCAAATTCCTTTAAATATCAAGAACTGATCGATTCAGCAGTCTGTCTATTTCATATTTCTGGTCAGTTATTGTTATGGGGGGTGAAAAAATCTTATTTTGAGGAAACTACTACTTATATAATACTTTTTTAATAGCCTCTGTATGAATCTCTTGGTATTGAAAGGTCCAACTCTGTCCTAAATCAAAGAATCTATAAAGTTATATAAATTATAAAGAAATTGTTTATAGTCAAGTGAAGGCCCCAGTGCAGTTTCTACTTCCTGGAGGCCATTAACATTGTGATATTCAAGATAACTGGCAAAATAATTTGGACAGAAAATGAATGGGACTTAATACAGGTGTGTGGCATGCAGCTGGAAGCCATGCCCTCAAGCTGGGAGACAATGGACTGGCACCATCACTGACAGAGAGCGCCACGCCCTCTGATAATTGGACCTCGTTGTGCATCAAAGTGTGGTTGAACTTATGGTAATCACACTCGGGTCCCAAAAAACCCAGGCCCTTTAGAAAGCCATAAAGTCTGACTCATAGGGAGAAGTAGTAGTCGCCCGAGAGTCTGGATTGTTGGGGAAGTGTATGATTTCTGTTTAAGCTGTTTTTGGTAGATGTCCCCGAAAGGGAGATTTTTGTTTAATTGTTTACTTTATCTATTGTAATCTTAAAAAGGCCCATTCAAAGGCTTGAACCCTTCCCCAATGCCTTGTTTTCTGGCTGTTCTCGGACTGAGCACGCCCCCGTGTGCTACAATGTGTGCTACAAGGTGAAGGGGGTTTTAAACCATTGTGATATTAGTTACTTGGTGGAAAAGTAAAAAGGTCACTTAAATTTTTACAGGAAGGACGAGCCACTGTCAATCAAGACACCAAGCTGGACAACCGAGTCATTGATCTCAGGGTAATGCTATCTCACAACCCAAACACTACGGTCACACGCTAACATAATATACGCACTCATTGGGAACACAAAATTGTTTCCTTTTCGTTGTCGTTACAGCGTTTTTCTCTTTTTCCGCTTGATTGGTGAACCCAACCTGTGACGTGATTACCATGTAATTCCAAAATGCTTGTTATTGTGCGAAACAGCATTTTCATTTCCTCCCACGTGTTGTCTCCCTTTGTCTAAGAGAGGAGCCTGCACTGCTGTAAGGACTGTGGCATTGTTCTGAGGGTTTCACCCTTCTGTTGAGGTGTTGCATGTGTGATCACGGCGTGACTGCCGAACCCACTGCTTAAATACCCCGGGTCAGCAGAACCGAACCAGTCTGATCTGAGAGCATTGTGTGTTTAAGTACCTCCGAGGAGAAATGCAACCGTCTACTTAAAAGAAAACGCAGAGTTGAGCTTTTCCATGAACAATATCACCTGCGGAGAAACGTTGCTTAACTCTTATAATGGGCAAATCATAAACAAAATACTTAAAGGGGGAATTTCCTTAGTAAAAGCAATTTAAAACTTTCACAGAGCTGTGGTAATGTTGGCGTTGTCATGTGAGGGCACGTGGGCGTGTGTATGATGTGTATCTAGGAGTGGTGTGTGTGTGTGTGTGTGTCAGTAAGAGTGAAAAACAGACCATACCGTCTCAATGGCGGCGGTGGTTCAGTGAGAGAGGAAGAGGCCTGTCTGTCGACCGCAGCGCGCCTGCAGATTCACCCCGAGAATAAGGCACATGGCGTCTGTGCCTTGGAGCCGCTAAACACTCGCCTGCCTGCTCCTGATAAGATTGGCGTCTGAAATGTTCCGCGGCTGCAGTACGGCTGCAAGGTCTGTTGGGAATTTTGCTGGTGTTTTTGCTCTACCAGAAGTGCCAGTGACTCACCCTGCCGCGGGATGTTTACTTTGTTTTTACACCCGTTGCTATTAACTTTTTACAGTGTTAGTACTGTATTTTACCTCCAAGCCGGGGGTTTGTGACTACGAGACATGGGTGATGACATTAGTCCAGTGTGGTTCTATGAATTCTGAGTTTTAATCTTTTAAGTGACGCTTAAAAAAAAAGATATTTACTTTTTAAACTTGTTTTTGGGAATTTTCTGCCCCTGCATGTGGAGTCGACGTGCTAATGCTTCTTGGCGAATTGCTACATCTCCCACCCCCACATGTGAGGAAGTACAAATGGTCTCCTCCGATCCTAATCGCTTTCCAGCCATCAGTTTATTTTTCCGCTCTGATGGGTACACGGCCCATGCAGGGTCCCGTGTCGCTTGGAGGAGCAGCGTGCCCCATTGTGATAACGCAAGAAGCCCACGCTCTGAGTACCAGTATCAGCTGGAATCACGGGGCTCATTCTGTGCTCGGACGATTTCCTTTACTGACACAGCCACTGTAGAGGCCTAATGTGCAGTTTTTTAGTTGCTCTTTAATCTAATCGTTATGTAATTTAATCATTGGACTGTGGGTGAAAGGCCACAGGGCTGGACCTGGCTGAGTGGACCAAGGTTGCCGCAGGTAGGTGTAGTGAGGTGATGAGCTGATCTGTGGCTTTGGGTTGAAATGTAAGGCTGCAGGTTGTCTTTCTTAGGATACCTTCACCCTCCCCCTCCACCCCCATAAGGACATAAAATTCAAAATAATCACTCTGAACGCTGGTTAATGCATTCATTCCATCTCAATAGGATTTGTTTTTGAGTAAATAAAAAATAATTGGTTCGCTAATGCAACGCTTTCAGCCCATTTTAAGTTAATTAGGGATCTACGGTAATGCGATGGTGTCATTTGTAAGCCTTTGGGTTTGGCTAATGATAGCTTCTTACCTGGGATGAAGTGTTGAAAGTCGAAAATGACTGTTTTTGCAGATCTCTTAAAAATGTGCAGGTAGACATCTGGAGAACAAAGGTAAGCCTGGGCTGTAGTTAGCGGTGGCTGTGACTGAAGGCCTTTGTTCCCTGGGCTCTTGGGACTGTCCATGACGACTGACCGGTGTTTAACTCCTCTCCTCCCCTCCACAGACCACCACCAGTCAGGCCATCTTCCGTCTGCAGTCAGGAGTCTGTCAGCTCTTCCGGGACACCCTCATCAACAAGGGCTTTGTGGAGATCCAGACCCCTAAAATCATATCGGGTACTATATCCTATCTCTCTGAGAGTACCATTGACTGCTAGTTCCCCGGGATGCCTGGAATCAGTCTGACCTGTGAGGCCATAGCCTGTTCTGGTTTAAGTACAAGTGGCCCACATCCCAGTTCGTTTGATTTCCACATGTGGGCTAAAGTCGGGCCATGGTGTGGGATTCTCGCTCCTGACCCAGAGCCCAACCCAGAGAAACCTGAGGCGATGACCCGTCCCACTGTCAGGAAAAAGAGCTGATTGGCTCATGTTTGTGGCATGTTCTCTTTAGAAAAGTGTCTTACACTAACAGGGACCGTAGTTACCGCAACTTGGAGATTGATCATCCCCACAAGCTCTTCTGGAATTTAATAAGAAATCTGCCTGGCAGAGGAGCTCAGAACCGTATTTACATTGCTCGATCAACAGTCTCCAGACTAGCAGACCTCCAGACCCACATAAAAAACAGTTTTCTCCCTGTTGGTGTGTACAGGGGTGTGTCCTTGTACGCCCCAGCAGGGTGGAGTTTTCTTTCGCTTCTTCTTCTGCAGTGGACCAATCAAAATGCCCCATTTTGACAGATACTCATTTTGAAATGGCCGCCTTATCTTCTTATGACATCATGTACTCGTGTAAACCACATTTTCCGTTAGGGTACGCCCAAAAAACGAACAAAGTGTACCAAAGGAATACCCTTATAGGCAAATTTTAAAATTCTTATATATTTAGTGGAAAGTTTGCCACATTTAAAATGTAAAATTATTGCATAAATGAAGTCTTTAGCAGAGTTGGGCTACTCAGCATGTTAGTATGTTTTTTGTTCTGGGGGTTAGGGTTATGAAATGAATGCAATTAAATGTAGGTCTGGTTTAACGAGTTTTAACAAAGGTTCCAATGGTAACCTGTCTGGCCTGGCACATTGGCCTGTGTGTGCGTGCGTCTCTGCATACTTGTGTCTGCATGTGTAATGTCTGTATTCTCTGCAGCTGCCAGCGAGGGTGGAGCCAATGTGTTCACAGTCTCCTACTTCAAAACCAGCGCCTACCTTGCCCAATCTCCCCAGCTTTACAAGCAGATGTGCATCTGTGCGGACTTCGACAAGGTGTTCTGTGTTGGACCAGGTAAGGGGAGGTGTGCCTCTTGTTTGTCCCGAGGTGAGACTGCCAGCACCCCTGAACAACAGGGACTGCAACAGCAACAAGCAGAGGTTTGCTCAACCCAACCAATGAAGAACCAATTTACTGTGTGCCACAAACCTTTGGCCTGTGAGTGAGCTGCTCCACCTGAAACCAAGCAATAGGAGTCCTTCCGCATGGTACAGCACATGAATGCCACGTTGTTTTACTAGAAAAACAAAACGGATATTCTTCATATGACTTGTCTGACAAACATGTTCCATAAACTAGTGAAAAGGTTGTTTTTTTATATTAAAAGAACCCTGGTAAAAGCCCCGTAAATACATGCTTGGAAAATCCCAAAAAACTTCAGCAATGAGAGAAAAAGCAATTGCGGGTGATTTCAACACAGTCCTTTTTAAAATAACCCAAGACTGCCCTCATCTGGACAGATTATGTGTTTGTGTGTGTGCGCGCAGACTCGGTGCATTGTAAATGATCCCATTCTCACCTGGAGGAGCTAATAATCTGATCTGGTAATCTGCACAAAGTTTTCTGGAATTCTTGAATTTGACATTTTCTGCACCAGTGATTATAATCAGAAAATTTGTATTGCAGGTTATTATTACCTAACTGATGATTGATCATAAAGTTAGTGTTTAAAACGAGACTGATTTGAAAGTGGACTCGTATGATAACGTTATTAACTATTAAGATGTAAACCTACAGTTTATGTGGGGAAAATTGATCTGTATGTTGTTTATGGAGCTAAAAATCGGACTTGACAGGCTGGCTAGTAATCTACAATGTATACACGCCACAGGCAAGCTTAATTTCTATCCCTAAAACATTTTAGATATGATACATTTTTTATGTAAAAAAAAAAAAAGTCCATTCCAGATGTTCCCTTTTCTGCAGAATTCTGCGCATGGAAGAGAATTCTGCGTATGAAGTCAAATTCTGAGGAATATTTCGCAATCGCAAAATTTCCACTGGGACTCATTTATATACAGCGTTGAAAATGGTGCCGTTTTCGCCTGGAGCATATAGTAGTCTGACCACTCGAAGCGTTCCGATTGGCTTGTGGAGCTACTGCCATTGACAGATGCGTTTCTCACCAGGCTTTGTCTCCCCCAGTGTTCCGGGCGGAAGATTCCAACACTCACCGGCACCTGACTGAGTTCGTGGGCCTGGATATCGAGATGGCTTTCAGCTACCACTACCATGAGGTCATCGACTCCATCACCGAAACCATGGTTCAGATTTTCAAAGGACTGAGAGACAGGTAACATTCACCTCAAATCAGCTTTTTCTTTTTAAGACCATTGGGTGAAAAGAATGTGGTCCATAATGGGCCGTAATTTACCCGGTGGTGGTCAGATGAGATTGTAATAGTTTGATTTGGTTTAAAAATGTTAAGCGTTTAAACCAGTTTCCCACGTATCTGATGGCATCTTTCGAATGTTAGAGAAGTATGTAGGCCAGTGTATGGTGGATGACTGAGCCACGTAGGGAGGGTGTGGTAAGTGTGTGAGATTTGTCTAGGTCAGTAAGCGAGAATCGGATGAAAACAACGCAATATTTGACCATTGTCCTCTGGTATGTGAGCACACTGCCTGTCTTTAGGTGAGTGTTCCTGTCCTGAAGTTGTAGGTTTGGGGTTGGTCATGGTTGCTTCTATAGCTGACTCTGCAGCTACGTTCTCACACTAGGTATTACTTTACCTTTACACGGGGTCAAGTACAGCCTGGGTACAGAAGCCTGAACCTAACTGTGTGCACTTGTGTGTATAGGTTCCAGACAGAGATCCAGACCGTGAACAGGCAGTTCCCCAGTGAGCCCTTCAAGTTCCTGGAGCCCACACTGAGGCTGGAGTACAGGGAGGCAGTGGCCATGCTGAAGGAGGCGGGGGTGGAGATGGGTGATGAAGAGGATCTCAGGTCAGAGAGTCACAGTTTCATGTTGTGGAAAAACCCCAGTGCGCCATGGGGCATTTTTATTAATTAAGTGAATTTATTTTTCTCTGTTTATATATAGCACACCCAATGAAAAGCTCCTTGGTCGACTTGTCAAAGAAAAGGTAATTGTTTTTAACAATGAGTCATACGTTCTTGGCAG
>JAOVYW010000456.1:33568-50914 GCA_025775045.1 Hiodon tergisus | reverse complement strand
CTCAGCAGGTTCTAGTATTTTCTCCATGTACGGCGTGGTTGACATATCAAATGTTCCGTATGAGCAAAATCGATGCAGGCTGCTTTTTATTTTTATTGATAATGTTAAATATTTGTAATTGTACAGGGCAAATTACATATGTATTTGAGTGACGTAAATAGCCACAGTGCTAAAATTACATTTTAGAAACTAATCAGAAATTTATTGAAAGTGCCTGCATTAACGTATATCGACGACTGATCCTTGAGGATGTTTACATTACATAATTTTCTATAAACAAAGCAGCAGTAACTGCGCTAGGTTAGGCGTTGTGTGGATATGAATATAGCCGCCCTATAAATAAATAATACAATTTAAGTTGATCTGTGGCAGCTCAATAAGTTATTATTATTTTATTTTTTCTAACAGCAGAGGGGCAAACTTCTTTTAAAAACTATACCAGTTAGGAGTCAGCTATAAAACGACAGATGATCTCACACCTGAACAGTTTTTACAGGCATACGTTATTGTGTTACATATTCAGAAGGATAAATGTTGGTGTGAGGGTAGAAAGCTCAGATAGCAACATGGTAGACAGGGCGCCTTGTGATAGTATAGTGTAATGACTGAAAGCAGGGTACCAACTGGAGGCTTTTTTTGTTTTCGTTTTTTAATTAAGCTTAATAAACTTAAAAGTTAACACTGTATGAAGTATGTAACCTGATACACTATACTTTCTTTGGCGGGGACATTCAAAGAATTATATTTCCATAAAAAAAGTGATTTTTATTTGTCATTTCCTAGGATATGTCTCTATGTTATAAGTATCAAATAGCTTGTACAAAAATACGTTTATATTAAACAATATTTAATGTGCACAGAAGGTTTGAACATTCTCTAAGGAACTGCAAAAACTTTTTTTAACATGCTTTAAATAGCGGGGCAACGGCACAAAACTCGTAGATAGAGACGACATATTATTTCCCTTTCTGTAGCTACAAATGTTTCCAAACCTAAATAAATATTTTTTGATCATGCTTTAAAAATGTTTTCCACAGAGTCTAGAACACAATTGAATCAACGTCTAAATTTACTGATCAGATCAATCAGGCTCGCTAAATACAGAATTCCGTAAAACTGGTTATACATACACGTTTATACAGTGAAAACCAAGTACAATCAAGGAGTGGCTTTTAAGTAGGCTAATGGAAAAATAATATGACTATTAGTATTTGAGTTTGTTCAATTCAGTTTAGAGGGAGGTTTCCGCAAAGCTAGCTACGTGCTTGTCCTTGCCATGTTGTTAATCTTGTAAAACATTAGCTGTCTGCATACCCCTGAAAATCGCTCCCAACCGAGGAGTGAGTAGTTACATGGATACTGCCTGTCTGACGTTCTGTGCAGTGCCCCTTTAACATTCCTTCTCTAAACTCTACTTTTCTTTAAGGCGATTGATTAGTACGGAGCCCCTCTGGTGACATCAACTGTTAATAAAAATATTGAGTGGCCACGACTTAGTAACGGGTGGGAACGGGATCATAATGCGTGGGAACGAGATTATTAAATCGTGGCCTCGAAATATTTTTTATTATATTTAGATTAGATAAGGACTCTAATTTTCTTCTAAAAGTTGTAAATTGTTTGCGTTGTTTTTCAAGGAGTTCTTTTTTGTAGATGGATATTTTTTCTCCTAAAAAACGGTATTATATGTATTAGTATTTACTGTATTAGATGTTACTATATTGTAGCGTTTTTAGAATGCTACTACTCTGCTGGGTTCAAGCAAGGAGTCAAACACCAACTTACAGGAAGTAATGCTCTTTATTTCGCACATGCGGTTACGACCGCCTTAACAAAGGCAGAACAGGCAGTGTAAGAACCTAACGCAGGGGAAAACGCAGAAAGCCCTCACACGAACAAGCAAACTAGCCCACGGTGAGGGTACTAAATCATAGCCACAAATACACTTAATGATACAGTTAACTAAACAGAACTTCAACACATCAACATTATAGAAACACGAAACATCGAACACACTATTTGCATTATTTACAGTTCGGGAGTCAGGCTTCCCAGCAGCCCCCTCGGGGATGGTTAAACACCATTGGCGGGGGAAGCGCTGCTTTCCATCCCTGTTACAATATTATGTGAAACAATGCATGCTTTGGCAAACACGTGATTTTCGTTTTAATGCCATTTAAGCCCACCTGAACTTGAACAAAACATTTTCGACCCGATAACTGTATGAATTCTACTTAAACTAGAAGATTATATAAAAAGCATGTTTGCTGGTTTTGTTTTATACTTGAGATCAGTTAACGCTTTACCGATAAAGTAAACGTCGGCCTTTCTCCAAGTTAGGCGTGGATAAAAGGCACGCTTCCAAGACAGAGCCATGATTACTGTCAGAGAACAGGGAACACCGAGATACAGGCAGAGACCGCAAGAACCTAAGCTGACCAGGCGGACTGAGATGGCAATACTCACGCAGGGCTGGACATGGCCGACTGGGTCCAGAACCTCTGTGTGGTAGAGGAGAACACTGTTGGGAGGGCAAGGCTTTCTACACACCAAGTCCAGCTGATACTTCTGGGGGGGAAGGAATGGGGGTCTGTCAAAAGCAAAATGGTACCCGTTGATGAAAGGCACTACGCCCACATAGCCTCCATCTGTCCCATAGTCTGAATGCATGCTTTATCAAGAAAATGCCAGAAAAATAAGATTAACATTTAAATATACATTTATTAAATTAAGAATAATATATTTTACCAGCTATACAAATTATTGATGACAACCATTAAAGCTATTTACTCACAATATACTTAATTTATATAATTAAGACACCCGTTTGGTCCATTTAAAACAAACGTGTCAATTTGTAGGCTAATACAAATCTAAATGTTCAGAGAAGAAGCCCCTTTTTGCTATTTCTAATTGATATGGAACATTATTTTGCATCTATAAACAGTCTGTAAACTAAAGCAGCAGTCGTTTTTTTTACTAGCTTGTTCCAACGGCTAAGTAGCTTCTTTAAAAAAATAAAAAACACAACAAATTAAACCGTTTTTAACCAACAGTTACAATAGAACAGCCAGAGTAATTACTTGTGGCACACGTTATCAAGAGGAATAAATATACATTAAATTAACTCAAATAAAGATAAATTTTGATGAATTTCTGATACAATTTTTAGACAACAGATTGTTTATGGATGCAAAATAATGTTCCATATTAATTAGAAATAACAAAAAAGGGCTTCTTATTAAAAAAATTTGTACAAATTGTGACAACCACGGGACGTACTGGCTGCGCCGCACGCAGAGAGAGGAATGTAAACAGAAAATGCTGGGGTTTGCTCGCAACACGAGTACGGTTTTTTATTCGGCACGCGTGTGTCTGCAAATGGAACATAAAGTCCTCCCGGTTCGGGGTAAAAGGCAATTTTAAAAAACCACAACAAAGATTTCTCCCAGTTCGGGGCATAAAATAATCACGAATGTTGCTCAAAAAAAGAATCTCGTCTTCCTCGCATGGGGGTACCGGCGGGGTCTCACACTCCCGTCACCAACTGGATTAGAAAATCGAGAACACAGCGTTTTACACTCGCTCACCGCTACCTGCATGCGATTTGCGGTTACCGTCTCTCCGGTATCGACCCTTCCCCTCGTAGCAGCCGGCTTTTGTCCTTTTCCCTCCCCAATCAGCTGATGCTTGTCAGCTGCATCGGCGATTGCTGGGGAGGGAACGTACCGCCCCTCGAGAACCTGCCCCCGAGCACGAGGGGGGTGCGGCTTCTGCCGTAAGCCCAGGTGTTGCCACAAAAAATAAAATACAATTTTGAAAGATAATGGTAGTGTGCACTTTATAGTGAGATATAGCTTCATATCAGTCCAGAATAACACTATAAATATATACAGAATAAGTTTTCTAAAGATTCGGATTCCAGGACACAGAAGTTGCATTTACTGGTGATATCAGGGATACACTTGGAGATCAGGTTGTTACAGGGATACATTTTACGGAGAATCGTAAAGGCAATTTCCTTTAGGACATAACGCCTGCTCTCCACCACCTCCTATATCCTTGCAAGGCGAGCAAACCTGCGCCAGACTTTGCATCATGCGTGGTCACTTTTGTGGATCATGTGAACGCAGCTTAAGAGCATCTGAAAGCCTGTATGATGTCATGTTTTTTGGCAGCCACGCTTTATTTGGCATGACATTCAAAATGTAGCATCACAGAAATGCTGAACGCCATTACACCATACACCATTACACCATACTGTTTGAAAACCAATGAGACTGAACACAGGCCCCAGAGGCAGAGTGCTTGTCTCTGGGAAGTACCTGGGCCGGGGGAAGGAAGCAAGGTGCAGTTCGTGCTGAAAGATTGTATACCTTCTTTCCGCGGTCTCTTTTGCATCTCATACACAATTGTAGCAAGCTTACGGGGTAGACAGCCAAAACAACCCGGGCCAATGAGATTTCGCTCAAAATAGATGTTTACCTGTAAAATGCTCTGGACCTTACCTTAAGGAGCTGAGCCCCCCATCCAAGAAACAAATGTATAACACACACACATTTATAAGGGCTTTAAAATTTATGTAGTAACCGTTTTTTTACAGTATAAATAATTTGTTAATTTAGTCTTTGGTTAAAAATGTGCAGGGTCACTCTAAAAAATTGTCTTAAAAAATTTTAAATGTAATTTTTTTTCAAAGTTTTTGTTGACTCTAGGTTTTCATTTTGACAAGATAAATGTATCCTTCAGAATGCGAGTAAATGCCTTCATGTGTCATGAAAAAAAACTTCTCTGGACCAGCCTGTTAGCAGCGCAGCCTGTCGGAAATACCTGCCGCTCCTGGCAACTGCCGAAGACCACCCTTCTAAGAGCTTTAAGAGCGTTGGTGTCTCAAAACAAAAAGAGTCAGGCATGACAAACGTATTGTCTTTGAGAGGAGCTTATTTCAGTTCTACTTCAGCTACTATTGAGTGAAGCCGATATTTATCAGGCCCTACCGTAGTGTCATTGATATTATAGCCTAATGTTTAACTGAACACCTTAACCCAGTTCATCATTATTATTCCAACAAAGAAAAAAAAATGGAAACAAGTGTTACTGATCACACTTCACTTTATAAAAGAAGGTAAACGAAAGTACAAAAAATATTTTTTACATTTAGTCCTATATGTGGCCCATATTGTTTGAAACCATCCACAAAGGCATTCTATAAAAATAAAAAACACATTTACTAAATAAATAAAAAAACTACACAAAGTATTTAATACCGAGCATTCTAGTCTTCCATCATACATTTACAATTTAGTTGCTTAGGAGACACTTTTATCCAAGGCAACTTACAAGTTCTATATTCAACCACTTATAAAGTTGGATATTTACAGAAGCAATTCAGGTTAACTACCTTGCTAAAGAGAACAACAGCTGGGATGGAACTAGAACTTTCAATTACAAGCCTTAACCAAGACATGGCCAGCTGCCTATAAATAACACACATGAATAGAAATACATAAATATCTAACAACATGGAGGTTGAAAAAAGTCTGGATCATCTCAGTGTCTGTTGACTGAGCTTTTTCCCCCAACGACTTCCAACGCATCAAATTTCAGTTTGAGACTGTTGTGTTGCATGACAAAAACACAGCTTAAACTCGAGTATTACCGAACCAGAAACTCATTTGAAGCATGTAATGCAGCCCTGTGTAGCATAGCAAGATTTTTTTTTAAAGAAAGAAAAAAACAGTCTCTAAGAGGCATGAGAGCGGTTGGCCACGTTTCTCAGTTCGACTGCCACTCGCTGCTGGCGTTTGGCGTCTTTCTTAACTGCTGCCGAAGTTCCTGTGCTTTCATTGATCTTTTCCAGTTCCAGCGTCCGATGCTCCCGGGCTGCCAGCATATTAAACTCCTCGTCCACTGGCTCCTGTGCACCGAAGGGCTGGCAGACGGTCTCCACCAACCCGATCATCAACCCGAAGACCGCCACCAATGACCCCACCAGGTACACCTTCACCACGCCCCGCCTAGGTGTTTGGCTCAACATTCCTTTGGCGAACGGGATCAATTCGTTCATGGTCTCCATTTCCTTTAAATAAACACACACATTCAATGTTTCACTTGATTAAATTAAATCATTTTAATACTTTAGTGTTAATAGTAGATTATATTACTCTGTTATTGGGGATAACAGGCAACGAATTTAAATAACGTTAAACAGACTGATACACCGCATCACAGCATTTTCCGCTCTGACTTGAAAAACTTATACTGCGCACATTCCGCCCGTACGAAGCTCGTAAATTAACTTTACGTTACCATACTTCCCAAGACTGTCGATTAAAAATACGAATAATGCGATCAGTAGAATACTTACGAAGTTGCTTTACTTCTTTGAGCGTTGGTTTATTTCGTAAATACGTCTTTGATTAAAAGTCAGACTGAAGCGAGTCGTATGAAGCGGTACCGTACAGGAAATTTAAGGCATCGGACGTTGCAGTTACCGCCCACTTAAAGGCGATGATGAAATATTAGTGGTGAGCGGCTGGGTTAAGGAGCACACTAGTCTACAGAATCTGCTCATTATCACGCAGCGGTCCCAAAACCTTCATACAAACACCACGCCTTGTCCAGCTACCAAATAAACAGACGTACGGGCATACTCGCACGTACACTACGGTATTCCATACTATTGTAAGTCAGTTTATCGACCCACATAACTGAGGTTCCAGCGTGTTCAGTTTAAGAGAAAATACATTTTAGTGCAAATTATTGTGTAAATAGTTTTCCCACTATTATAAATAATTCGACAGTATCACACGGGGAACCATTAGTAACCATTAGTAGTATCCATTATACAGAAATTAAATAGACGTCGTTAACCCTGAAAACAAAATTACAGTAAGGATTATACTTAATTGGTGTCTGTTTTTAATTCTGACCATGGAACTTAACTAGGTATAATATTGCGCAAGAATTGTTTGTGAACAGGTGTATCGAAACACTTGGTCAATGTCACACGTAGTATTCGATTGCCCTTTCACCTACTTAAGCGAACGCTTCCCGTAAACCGTTGAAACATCCACATCAGCGCATGCGGTTAGCCACGTACTGGCGAAGGCGTCCAAATGTGTCCTGCATGGATAATACGCAACAACCCGTTTTTTCAACATGAGTCATTAAAAAACATTTTGCAACCGACATCTTTTCTACGGGTTAAAACTAACACTGCTCTGTGTAACGTTGGGGAGTAAATTAACACAAAGTCCGCTGAACTCGCTCACCCAAATGAGTCGCACTTCCAGTGGTGTGAGAAAGACTCCTGAACCCACCAGCAGTCACTGAAATGAAACACTGGCCAATTAGCAACTTTGAGAACATGGATTGCATATTTTATGGAACGATTATGAACCTTTGCCTATGGGCTTATTAAGGGTTGGAAGAATTTCTCTACAATGTCCGAGACTACAGTCATTTGGTATGGCCTCTTTTTAATGGGAACATACATGCATGGTATTTTGGTCATGCGCACTAAATATCCTAGTATTTCTCAAATAGGAAAGCTGACCGACGTCCATACAACCTATCCTAAACAAATATTATCCCAGTAATTGGAAAACGTGTTTCACGTGTTCTTTGTTAAGTTCGGTTATTCTTAAATAATTTAACTACCTTTGTGAATTGTGTTTTTTTTTATTACATTCCTATGTAGGTACTATAACTAAGGTTTCTTTGTTCTTTGTGTTCTCTTAGCTAGCTGGTCCACACGGTTATAATTCTATAAGATTTTGAATTGTTAATCATCCAAAACACAATCAAGTTCAGTAAATGAAACCATAGGTCCGATAATTTCAGGCAACGGTGTTCTTCTTTTTAAAATGTTTTTCTTTTAATTGTGATTTTCTTTCTTAAAATGCTGCGTTGTTAAGAAGCATGCTAGCATTTGGAGCGTAGTTTGGTTCCCATTCATCCTGACTGCGCTTTATCAATTATTATCAAAGGCAGCCACTAGGTGGAAGACTCTGTAAATCTATACAAAAATACACAAAAGACATAAATGATTAAGTAATACACTGCGAAAAAAATGTGTGGATTAGCATAATGTTTGTTTTTAATCAAGTTATTTCTAACTGTGTAGCATCAATGTAAGATTTTAAAAGGCACTTCTTTAACTTTGTTACCATGCATTTGTTTCACTACAAATTTATATCCATTGAATTTAATTGAAAATGTAATGGAAGACTGCCATTACAATATCATTTAAAAACACCTTTCTAATTATTTTTATTGTTGGAATGGTGTTTAAGTAGAGAATGGCCAGTGCCAAGAGGTTGTCAGGGTTTAGTGAAGGTACAAAAGAGTCTACCTTGATACAGATTGCAATTATAATCTGGCACCATTTGGGATAGCATCAGACACAATACCATGTATTTATTTTGGACAATAACAGCCACATTATCACAATTTTAAGTCATTGTTATGCTCTGCACCTCTTTTGTTACAAATTAAGGTCTGAGACTATCCATATCAAATTTGCTACCAGCCACTCGATATCGATCTATTATCAACACCCCTGGCTGTATTACTTCTTGTAAATAAATCATCTATATTTATATTCCCTGTGTGGTCGGTTCTGTTGGGTGAATCTGCCAGTCAGTCATGTAGGTGACCTGTGACATAGGCCTACCTTTAGGTCACTGATATTTAAGACATAAATCAATCATATCCAACAAAATATAACGTTTAACTGTACACATTAACCCCGTTACCTGAAATTATTCCCTGTAAAGACATGTAACCATTCAGTCTTCACCCTATAAACGAAGGTAAAACTGTTGTAAAGGTGGTACAAATAGAAAAAACTAAATATTTTGTACACTTATAATTACATCAAATTAATCACAAGACGTTTCTGCCAAGAGCACTACTTTTGTATTGATATGGGACGTCTGCATGTGAATGAAGCCTTAGGGATGATTTTGGCAAATCTGTGGCCCCAATCTAAATTCAGTGTAGGGTCCCTTATTCCTCCACCTGTCATGACCATTTCAACGTTACCTCAAATACAAATGTCCACTGCAATCCGAAGTCACCTGAAGTTGCCTCATCAAGCTACAGTGCATGAAAACTGGACTACAAACGACAAATCAGTTGTGCATTGATATTATAATAATGCAGAACCACCTGAGGGAGAGGAACCAAAATGGCAGAATAGCTTTCCGTTGCCACCCCCTTTAATAGCTGATAAGATGCACTGTCAGAGATCGAAAAACAATACAAACCACCAACTCTCTCACACCAAGAAAATGCAGAGATTTATTAATTAGACTACGCAATTCATTGGATAACGTGAGAATACGGCTGATTTAATTGCACCACTGGTAAATGTCTACTAACTGGTTCGAGTTACATAGACTAGCGCATGCATACAACATCACACTGGGTAAAAGTGGAAAAAGCACATCACATGATCTTAATCTGAAGGCCAAACTACCAGCCAATTAATTGCTCTACAACCTTGGATGTACCGATCACTACTAGGGGTGAAAAAAGTGATGCCAGGCTAAAATGCAACCACTGTTTAAAATGCTTAAATTGCTAACTGATGAGATCCTCCCCCAGGGTCTGAGTTTATGGCACTGTGCCAATGAGACTTGGGTGTAATGGAGCCTGCGGGGATCCATTAGCACAGTGCTGTTAACAAAGCCAGAGCGCTCATACACAGAGGAGTGAAAATGCGCACTCCTTATTTAGAATGCTACATCTCCCATCCCTGTAACCCGATTGTGTTCCACTCACTAACCATCTTCAATTGGATTTTGAGTGTAAGATCAAAGTTTGATGTGCAACCCCATACCCCATAACCCATGCCCCATACCCTGCACCCTCCAAACGAACCCAGCCACTTTGCTCTACCTTTTATTAGTACCCCAGTCTAGGACAGAGTTCACTAGCAAACCCAGCTGAATTATTGGTCTGAATTAGGCTGAATAGATGACCAAGCATGGTCATCACAATATTCTCTGAGAAATCAGAACTTTGACGGTGGTATCAGTCATCTATTTTCACCATTAACTCCATTCCATGCAAAACCAATGAAGATATGCCTTGTTGCATTTCCTTATTTTTGCGGGGTTCTTCTCTGCTTTGATTTCCACAACCCTCTGGCCTAATTAGTGAAATACGGATTTCAAGATGTGATGTAACACTGCAAATGGACAGCAGGGTACACAAGCAATTGCGTGGTTTGACTATTGGGAAACAACGCCCTGATTAACGCTAACGAATTCATGGAAGAAGTTACTCACAGGGAAATATGTGAAATAGATGCTATTTCCACGGCGCTTCAGAGATTAAAATCTTTTTAGATTTATAAGTTTATAAGTTTATACATAGGCCTATACAATTTGTAACAAACCACAAGTGCAATACAAAAGTATTTATTCAGTTTCAAAAAATAATATACAAAGTATTTCAAATATACCATTCTCGTCTTCCTTCCTAAATCTGTACATTGACACATACGCATAAACAAACACGATCTTTGGTAATTACTTTAGAGTAATACCAAGATAAACGGCAGTTAAGAACATTTCGGGACATGTGCTGCACAGCAGCAAGCGACTTCAGCCGGGCAAATAACGCTTTCATAAAGTCCCATAACGTGGCCGAAACATCACATTAATGTCATAAGGATGGCGAGCGTTAGTTGAGCTCTATTGCCCCTGATTCCTTCCACAGTATCAAGTAGGAGTACAACTTTCAGTTGTGAGACCTCTGGATATTAGCTATGTTGCACGACGAAAGTCGCGCTTAGCAGTTTAAACTCGATTTTTGCTGGATCAGACTCAACTGAGCATTCGGAGTGCTTACAGGTAACGTAGCTCTGTGTAGCATGGCAAGTATGCCCTGAGATTAAAAATAGTCTTTAAGAGGCATGAGAGCGATTGGCCGCGTTTCTCAGTCCGACTGCCGACTGTTGGGTTTTTGTGTTTTTCTCCCCCTTAGCAGCTGCCGCCTCTCCAGTGATCTCGTCGATCTTTTCCAGTTCCAGTGTCCGATGCTCCCGGGCTGCCAGCATATTAAACTCCTCGTCCACTGGCTCCTGTGCACAGAAGGGCTGGCAGACGGTTTCCACCAACCCGATCATCAATCCGAAGACCGCCACCAATGACCCCACCAGGTACACCTTCACCATGCCCCGCTTAGGTGTCTGGCTCAACATTTCTTTAGCGAACGGGATCAATTCGTTCATGGTCTCCATTTCCTTTAAACAAATAAATAAAAAATTAGAGTTTCGCTGAATTGAATTAGTCTCAGAATTTACCCAGTTCAATTAAACTTTTTAACTTGATGAAGTGGGAAAAGTAGGTCACATTATGTTGTTCCCACATGTAGTTGGAACGCCTGCTAATATTTAAAATAAGATAAATTTCCACCTCATCCTGCCTTGGAAAACGTAAGGTTATCTTAGAAAGGTCGCTCGAGTAATCCTTCATACAGTTCCCCTGTATGGAGCTCGTAGATTCACTTTTAAAAAACACATTATCCAATGCTGTCTATCATTTAAAAGTACGAATAACGCGATCCTTTGTATACTTACGAAGTTGAAAACTTTGGATTACTTCTGTCCGACGGAAGCAAGTCGAATGAAGTGGTATCTCACAGGAAACCTCTGACATTTAAGGCATCGGACCCTTTGTCCACGCCCACTGGAATACCAGTGGTGGTGAAATATTACTGAAGAGCTGCGTGGGTAGGGAGCACGAGTGCCACATGCCGTGGCCTGGCGGGCATGAGGTCTTCATCATGCAACGACCCCAAACTTCCACACACACATCACGACCAACTAACAAATAAACAGACGTGAGCGCATAGGCTACACACACGTGTACAACTACAGTATGTACAGTACAAGTGTCTCCCCCACTGAATTAATCGAACTTCGAACGGGTAAAGTTTAAGTAATGGTAGGATGAATAGGACAAATCTAGAATGAAAGAAATGCCTTCTATTCAGTAATATTGCATTCCGCGTTTATTCATTGCCGTTGTGGGTCCGTAACGTTACCTAGTTTAAAAAGGTTTTCAGCAGAACAATAGAGTAGGGGCGCTGTTACTGCTGAAGTCACAATTACAGCAACAATTCCAACAAGCGTACATGGGACTTATTATGGGAACACCTGGAACTAAATAACGACACGTGTAACTGATTTGGTTATTTGGGTATTAATTTTAAACATTGTAAGTACAAAGTCGTGGTCCTTATTAGCGTTTAAAAACGAGTTTTAACAATTAATTCTGATATTAAGGGAGTTAACTTGTTGGTACTTCGCTGTCGCATATTTAGACCTGGTGCCAGACTACAGCAGCTGAGAAAACAAGGTGCAGGTAAGTCTTTTATCTAAATTCTTCCATCATTTCGGACACAATACACTTGTGAGAGCTTATAGTATTACGCTTATAGAGTATAACGTTACTTTGCGACCACTTCCACCAATACGAGGACATTGGCCATTACAGAACACATATTTTAATGTCAATATGATTGGTTCCTGGTTTGTTTTTAATATTCTCGCGCTCCGCCGTCGGATGGATAGTGTCAGCACAGCGTACGTTCAGCTTCAATCGCTCGCTGCATTGTTTGTAAACAGGTGTATCGAAACACATGGTCAATGTCCACACATAGTATTCGATTACCCTTTCACCTCTTTA
The DNA here is from genome assembly GCA_025775045.1 of Hiodon tergisus. Lineage (NCBI taxonomy): Eukaryota > Metazoa > Chordata > Actinopteri > Hiodontiformes > Hiodontidae > Hiodon > Hiodon tergisus. The sequence continues at coordinate 38,210 of JAOVYW010000456.1, read as the reverse complement.
AGCGAATGTTTCCCATAGGCAACCGATGACACATCCACATCAGCGCATGCGGTTAGACACAGACTGGCGAAGGCGTCAAAACGTATCCTGCGTGAATGCACGTTTTACGCAACAGCCCGTTTTGTGAACGTTACAAAAAATATGTGAGCATGAGTCATTAAAACGTTTTGCTATATGGGCATCTTGTCTACAATGCAAAACTAACACGATTATGCGTAATGTTGGGGAGTAAATTAACAAAGGTCACCCAAATACGTCTTACATTCAGTCACGTCATACTGTACTCATGAGCAGTCACTGAAATAATAAAAAATCAGCTGCATGACAATTCAGCTAAATGGGTACTATTAGAATATCTCAATCACAGATTAAATTACATGTCGCTGGGATTGTATTTTTGTCTTTTTGATCCTTGCAGAAGGATTAGCGGGAATAAACTGCAAATTTTATGCACCGATTATGTACATTTGTTTTGACGCCTAAAGTTATAAGGTTTTTAAATACTAACCCAACAATTAGACATTTGGTATGGGGTATGTCTTCATGCACCCATGACAGCTGTTACATAAAAATTATGGGGGTGTTTTTTTCTTATTGTCTCTATGGAGGCAATAGGTACCTCTGAGTTGGTAATTACAAACCACTGACTCCTCTGAGTCACAAAACTTTGGGTGGGGGAATGATGTTTGCTAATGTTTGGCTTTGCTCCTTACCTGTTGGGGCTGAAGGTGCTGAACATGGCACAGTATTTACACTAAACTCTGCATGGTCCCTTGACTCTAAATATACACTAAATTAATCTCTCAATTGTTTAGTAGTAGTTATTTAGATTATAATTGGTCCCACCTAGGGTTTCCAGATGTAAATTAAACACAGAACAGTATAATGAAAAATATCAGACCCCTGTTTTCTAAGACTAGTTTAATGAGTCGGTTCAATTTTAATGTAACACGGTGCAAGGGTCCAGCTCAGAAGTGATCACAAGGTTGAACAGTAAAACAACTTAAATATTCCTCTTTCAGGATGTACAGGACGTTGCGACTATTGGCTGATCTGCATAGTTAATTTGCACTGCCCATCCGTGTTATTTTCAGTGGAAAGACACCCACCCTAAGAAATGCAGCCTGCATCGTCCAGGGAAGGATTTACATGTGGACTTATCAAAGAACACCATCTCCTAACACATGAAGTCAATGTCCACTCTAGGGAACAGTTGGATTGTGGTGGTTTGGACCACGAGGGGACCTTGCTCGGTTTTTACCGCTTTGAGGCAGCAGAGAAGAGCCTTGCGGGGGGCTGGTGGAGTACAAAGCACACCACATTGGAGTGGGTGATGTAATGCACCCAGGGAACTCACTGACCTGGATTTTATATTGTGACACACGTGCGACATTTCAGCTTTCCAGACTAGTCCAAGGTACAGCTACGTGTCCCTGTGATAGCAAAACAGGCCCTGCTACCACTGCTGGCTCCTGCACCATGCGTTTTTGTTTGTTTGTTCCCAAAGACAATCTGAGATGCTATATATAGACGTAGAATGTAAAAAATGTTCCGTTAATAGCTTCTACTTTGTTAATGTAGAAATGAAAAGTTTATATAGACCTGTGGTTGCTTAGAAGCACATATTCAGGCGGTATATTCTTCTTGTTGAATCTTGTGTCGAACTTTACCTGTTGAGACCATACAGTGACATGGCTGAGGTGCTTTGTCGTAGTAATATTTTATAAGAGGAGCAGGAGGTCTACCTCACTGTCCCGCCACTGGAGGCTCTAACAATGATAAAAATCAAGGTCTTTTAATGGCTGAACATGTGCGCTTACACAGACAGAAACCCAATGACTTTCCCTTTTAGTTGGGATACGACCAGCAAGCTTGCCTTCTGACAAACATACAACCTAGTGAAATTTTGGTCTCATGGGGTGATAGGGCTGCTTTCCAGTAAGCAGTAATGTACCATGTCTTCAGACTCTGCTACTCTACGCTGCAAATAGGAGTTGTGTTTCATATTGACAAACTTTCTACAGCCTGTAGATGATTCTCCGTATTTGTGACTGATATCGACTGCCAACACTATGTCAGTGCTTCTTAACAGTAAAGTCAAAAGAAGGTGATAGGGTTTATATATATTCTTTTGTGATTTGGCTTTTAGCCATGGCTTTGGACCCCGAGGGGACACAAGTAAGCTATGGAGCTTTTTGCATGAAGTATTTTCTGCACGCATAATCTCTGTCATTTATCCAAGATACCTGCAGGAAAAGAGGCACCACCGAAGACTCAATTCATTACTTTATGCTCAAAGGCTGTGTTCACCATACTTTTTTGATGGCTATATTGCAAGGGAGCCGATGTCTGATGTCACAGTCTGTGTCACGCCGATGGCAATTATGTACAGGTTTTGTACCAAATCTGCAAAGCATTAAGTGCACGTAGCCAAACACTCAAACCAAACTTCTCAGCAGCAATGTGTTGTACTGCCGCAATTAATGTGACTGATAATAAAACTGGGCACCCACTATTTTTCACTAGTTCCAATTACGCATACATACAACAGTATAATCTACTTTTAGAGTAACATATATGGCATGTGTTCTCTCTCTCAGAATGCAATTCAGCCTGCTTAGATTAATCAGCTCGACGATTGATAAAATCAATTATGTATTATGGTTTTCAGATCCTGTTTTTAGTTCAAAATCAACAAATGAGTTGCCTATCATAAATACAATCTGCTCATGTAACATGTTATCCTCTCATTTTAAATTTTTAATTAACTTGTTGCTTCAAAATTGCCAACACAGAATATAGAAAATCATGCACCAGGAGATCATGAACAGGGCAAGTGGTGTCTACTGGCATGTCATTTTAAATAGCTTTTAAATATTTAATTAATATTAGGTAACTTATTAATCATATCACATTGAAACAACTTATAGGTCGTCCTAGAAACACACCCGACACAACTTACATGGCCTGTCTCAGCAATGCACACTTACTGTTCAGATCTGAGGGATGTGTTTGTGGATGTAGATCACATCAATGGCTTGGTATATTTTTGTGAGAGACGATTTGACAGCTTTAGGGATGATTGGATTAGGGACTGTGCTGTGAGTGTTGACCCCTGTACGGACTGCTCCAGAAAAGAGCCAGGGCAATTATCTTCCTGGTGCCAGGGGTTGCAATCTATCTTACTCTTACTGCTTGTCTCAGACTTTTTTTGGTGAAGTCCTCAACATTCCTGTGAGACAGAGAAATGACAGGAGAGAGGTCAGGAAGAAGATGTAGCAATCATGGGACTGAGTCCATTTCACAACACAGATCTACAGTCTCTTTGTTGTGAAATGCAAGTCCATCAGTTTTCGGTTTGTATACTTTCCCCCACTGCCTTGTTCTCATCACCACAGCACTCTACTGCTACTATTGGGTCTGTATTTGACATTGAGGCCATTTGAATTCAGATTGTGTTCATTTTACTGTATCATCAGGTATAAAACAAGTAATCCATAAAAAGCCTTGGTAAAAATGTATTACGTAGCCCAGAGCAGAAACATTCCTGGAATGCGAACAAACTCATGGCCGAACATGGTACCAGCATTGTTGCATTGAAAGTCACCTCTCAAGACGATGGTTGTCTCAGATTAAAGAAACCGAAGTCAAGTTAGACATGTGAGTCTCCCATTTGCTTTTGAATATGAATCTCCAAAAGGTCAGGGATGTTTAGAGTAATGTATAATGTATTGCTCCAATTTGACATTTCATGACATTTTCACTAAAGTAAAGAAAACCTTGGGAACTGTATAGCTCAAACACTGGTGTTTATTCAGGCTTATTCCTGTACATGCAGATCACCTATTTAACAGGGAAAGTCTCTGTTTTTTTTTTGTTTTTTGTTTGTTTAGACAAAGCATGGGACTCAGATTACTCTAAGACCCTCAGAAATTTGTTCACAGTTGAAATTAAAAGAGGCCTAAGTGCATTCACATTTGTGGCTGGATAGGAGGCATAAAATCCTCATTCAATTTCATCTGCACTGTAACAAATAAACTTTTTAAAGCATTTTTAAAAACACTTTATGGTCTGGGAGCTTTTCCGTATATCAGAGTATATAACTTTGACATCATTAAAAGCAAAAATATTTTTTAGAATAAACCTCTGCTCACTCAAAGTAGGGCTAGCTGAGTGTGGATGACGCTTAGCTGGACTACCTGCTCTACCTAAGGGCTAGCTGAGTGTGGATGACCCTTAGCTGGACTACCTGCTCTACCTAAGGGCTAGCTGAGTGTGGATGACCCTTAGCTGGACTATCTGCTCTACCTAAGGGCTAGCTGAGTGTGGATGACCCTTTGTTGGCTATCTGCTCTACCTAAGGGCTAGCTATATTTATTAATATATATATATTTTTTATCCTAAATTAAAAAATCGTTGGCGCTTAACAAATATAATTTACTTCCCCACTGAATCTCCCATTACTGAGACCCTCAGTAATCAAAATATTGTTATTCGTCAATATTATTCAAGCTCTATATCCGTATATCTACTGGTTAAAAAACTAGCAAAACCTTCACCTGACGTCAAGCCCATACTTTTCAATACAATTTGGCTCTGTCCAGCATTGATCCCCTTCTGAAGTTCAGCCTTGAAATCGCTG
>JAOVYW010000456.1:18072-31257 GCA_025775045.1 Hiodon tergisus | reverse complement strand
TAGCTGGCTGGATGTGTGGTGAGGGAAGTTGCTAACTCTTTTTTATAAAGTCTGGTCTCCAGCTGCCCTTGAACCCACAGTGACCGATTATGAAACACCAGCAAGGCAAAGGTCACAGCGACAAACGTCCCTGTTACTACCATTATTTTGACTCATTCCTGATTTAGTCTTTCGGGAAACTCACAAGTAAGGTTTGTCACCTGAAATGCCTGCAAGGTCATGCCTGAGTATGTCGACTACCCTTTTCAGCTGCTTCAGTAGTGATGGGATCTCGTCTGGGTCCTTGCAAAAGTTTTGGTAGGCGAGACTTGGGATAGGCCTGAAGAACTGGGCATGAGCCAACAACATGGAACATGGATCTCTCAACATTCTGGAATTATAAAGTCTTTGTCGTCATACCACAGAATTTTGTCAGGTATTTTGCCACTTAAAGAACTTAGCAAAACTGAAACCCAACCTGGGGTGCAGCCAGTCGGGTTCAACATTGTCTTTTCAAACATGACTTGAGAGAAGCCAAAAGCTGCTAAAAGGCTGGGTTTGTTGTTTTCAAATCCCCAGCAAAGCAGTCGGCGTGAGCGCCCTGACAGGGTGAGCAAGGGTCTCTGCCAGCTGGACAGGGTTTGTAGACACGCTGCACAAGTGTGGCCTGCGACTGCCCAGTAAGTGGCTGGAAATTGGGCTGGGCAGGATGGGCTGCAGGAGTGGGGGGGGGGGGGAATGGGGTATTGTAGTGGATTCATCGAATCATTGTGCAGAAGCTATTAAAAAGACAAAAAGAATGGTAGGATAAATATAGCTAAAAGTGTAGAATTTCAAAGGTCAAAGGAGGTCATATGTCATCTGGAGCTTAAGTTAGACCTCACCTAGAATATGGTGTCCAGTTCTGATAACTATATCATAAAAAAAGATACTGAAGTGCTAGAAAAGGTACAGAGAACAGGTTAGTTCCAGATCTAAAAGATATGATGTAGGAGGGGAAACTAAAAGAGCTTTGTTTCTCCTGCCAATGGGAAAGGAGATTAAGGGAAGATAGGATGGAGGTTTTTAAAAAGGATTCACTATAAAGGAATCAATAAAGCAAATCATAACTACCATTAAATCCTGAGGAAATAACCAGCGGGACACGGGATTAATTCAGGTAAAGATAATTTCAAACTGAAGTTAGGAAGCCCATCTCTTATGCAGAGAGTAATTTATTTGTGCAATTCTTTGTTGTAGAAGTTGTAGAAGTTGTTTTAGAAGCATAAACACCGGGGTCCTTTAGAAGTATATGACGAGTTGAGTTGGGCTAAATACTTGGCTCTTTTTTTTGGACCTTTCTAACTTTTATTTTGTTGTTATGCAGCTTGAAACTGTGGAAGTTTAGAGTACTACGTACGCAACGTTAATACTTTAATCATCATAAATTCAGCAAAACATCATGCCTTAAAAAATCATGCCTGTGAATGCACAGTAATTTGAGACGAAGCTAAAACAGTATAAACGGGACAAATTTATTACTTCTACCAGGAATAACTCTTTAACTCTGTGAACATTTCTTGGTTTTTAGAATTGAATGACCAAATATTTATCATGCTGTGAAAGCCTCACCTGTTTCACCAGATTTATTTAATTTTTTCCCCGTTTCATGATCATCTTAACAATAATAGAGAGTGGATGATATTTCTTTTGAAATCATATGAGCTTGAAAATCTTTCCACACACCTTCCATGTTCATTGGCTCCAAACGCAAATTAAGCATTGAGTGTGAGGCAGTGGGAGGGGTTGGAAAGCCTCCTGGTGGAAAACTACCCAGATCTGCTCAGTTCCAAATTACCTCTCAATGGCATTGTTAGGCGCACCGGATGATGAAGGCCTTGGTTTTGGTTACCATGGCAACATAGAGCCACTCCCCTGATGGGCCCCATGTCCTGGCCATCTGGGACCACACCTGTTACATCATGAGAACCATGTGAAATTAAATTAACATTCCCATTCGACCAGCACTCCTGAGCCCAGTTACCTGCGAATGTGTGCATGTGCTGAAAAATTTCTGAAGAACTTCAAGCGACTACTGACTACTACTAACTATTTAGACATGATTTTCGAAAAAACCCAAAGTAATTACTTTTCAGAAACGTGCCGGCTTTACAACTGAACATTGTTGTCTACCACAATGTGAAGTTTCTGCCATATTTAATACAGTGAAAAGCTTCCATAAATTCCCATCAGATAAGACCTAAGGAGAAAGTGGCTGGTCAAGATTAGAAGGGACCGACAAGCTGTCAGAGCTAGCTACACCTAGCTGACGACGGAGACTAAGAAAAGGAGAGATCCCTACACTCTTCCACTGGAACAATTACACCACAGAAACGCTGAGACCAGGAGTATGGGAGAAGAGAGAGAGACCAGTGTCAGCTGAGGAGGTTGAAGAGGAAGATTTCCCAAAGGACAAAGGCTGGAGTGAGCTTGATTATTGTGCAGCGCCTAACCCCACCGTTGTCCATCTGACCCTCGGTGAAAATGACGAGCTCCGTGAAGAGAACCGGGAGCTAAGGAGAAGCAATTAATGTCAGACAAAGCTTTGGTTTGCAGAGATTTATTGGCTCAGATGATGACATTCGATTCTACACAAGGTCGCCCACAAGGAGATCTTTCCCGTTTCAAGGTTTTTGTTAGAAACTGAGAAAGACATGTTACATTACATTATCCATAGGGAACAAATATGACAGGCCAATTATTTAAGTTATCTGTTAACATTAACGACTAGCAAGCAAGCTGATTATCAGATAATCGAGTACATTAACGTAGCTAACAATTGTTAACTAGCTAGCCTAGCTAATGTTACTGCTTAAGTCCATTAGATAACGATACTTTTACGGAGTGAGTTAGATAAACCGTACCTTCGTAATTGTCAATGTAGCTCGAAACTTACAATTTTAATCCCATTTCCATCTTGCTTAAAGGACAGCAACACGGAATCCTATGTTCGTTGTTAATAGTCGTTTTGGGAAGATCACCCAAACACTTCGTATAAAACCCTGTCATTTTGTACAACCTGTTAGAGAGAACTAACGTTACTGCTAGCTACCGGAAGTTGTTGCCCTGGCTTATCGAATATGTGGAAGTAATGCGTGCATATAGTGCATTTATAGTGCATTTACCTGTATACAAAAATATCTGAACTGTATACTTTCTAAATAAGCCCTCAGCTGGCTATCTGCTCGAAATGCCATTGTGTCTGACTACTCTGCAAAGATTTTTGTTTTTAAAAATCATAGACATTAAATGATTACATAGTTAAATGTGCAACCCTCAGAGTATACATCAAATGAGACTTTATGTCCAGTGAAATTTGCACCCGTCGTGACGAAGTTCGAAAATCTTTTTCTTGATTCACTTTATGACAGACCGTACTTGTGTTTGATCCCTAAAGCTTTCTAAAACTTCATTTTAACATAAGACAATTTGAATGCTGGGTGTCAGGGACATGGGAGGGACGGGCCCATCAGCCAATCGGCTTTGAACCTCTTGTGTGGGTTGTGTAGGTTGTAGGCTTGAAGGGGAATAGAAATTGAACAAACTAGTCTTACTTCCTCACTCACCCAGTGTAGAGTGGCAGGATTGGTAGGGCCGAGATGCATCAACACACATGGCACTGTACTGGAGGTTCAGTGTTGCATTAGCAGTACAGAAGTGTGAAGCTTTTGGGTGAGTTGCAAATGAAGCTTGCATGTTAGCACCCACCAACAGCGTTGTAAAAGAGTGCCGATAATTTTTAATCATGGACCAGCAAATCAACAGTGAATATTATGAGATGCTGGCAGCTTTTCTGGTACATAGTCTCAGCTGCAATTTAATTCCTGTTACCGTGTCAATGTTGTCCTGTCCTGTAACAAGACACAGAAAATCCTGAGACCCATTGACTCACTGGGTATGAGAGGTGGCTCCACCCAACCCTTCTGTGAAACTTAATATACACACACAAATTAATCTCCTCACTGTGGCTCACTGGTTTCTGTAACATTAAAACAATACAAGTTAGTTTATGACCTTGTGAGGTTGATCTCTTTTGCTCCCGTTTGGCTGAACCTGTGTGACACCTGTGGGCCACAGGCAGTGGAAGAGGGTATCAGTTTAGTAAATCAGGTCAATGATCTGATTAAACTTTCTCCTTTGTCCCAGAAAACAATGACTGAACGTGATGGTGTACGTAGTTTTTATTTAGTATTTTATACACTAAATAGGAATAGAACAAAAATAAAACTTAGATATATATAAATATATATGTATATATTATATACACACACACACATATATTCTTGCATTTACACAATGCAAGCACTGAGATGCATTTGAAGAATGTTTATCAGTTGTAATGGTAGCAAGACTACAAACTTCATAGCTGTATCTTCATAGCATATAGCAGACATAATTAACATATTTTATTAAACATATTCAATAATTATGAATGAGCATTTGGAGAGCAAAACCCCTTTATACTCCGACACAAGGAGCAATGGTGGGCAGGTGTTTCTTTGCTCTGGTTGGTGAGATGTCCACGACACTTGACATCACCGTCACTTCTTAAACCCCTACCAACTTCCAAAACCCTAACCCACTTCCCAAACCCCACACTCACTTTTCTCTCCGGGAATACACGTCTCGAAATGCGGCGACAAAGCCTATGGTACAAAATTAAACTGTATCCCAGAGAGGCTTAGTGAAAACAATTCACTTGGCTGGAACAACATGGTAAAAATTTATCTGCCAGCTCCCAAGCACCGTCACTTTCACACCTTTGTGTCCACAGGTTTTAATACAGGCCATAGTTACAGACCACACCGTGATGCATCATTGTGGATTATATACAATCAAGACTGGTCCTCACCCCTAATGAGTATGTGGACTCTCCCCCTTTTTGAGTTCACATATAAAATGTATGCAGCTGAACAGTATACATACAGTATATAGTTACATTTGTGAGTAGTGTGTGTGTGTGAGTGTATGCAGATTTCTAGGCACTCTAGAAGTCATTCAGCTGGAACCCTGTGAGCTGCGAGAAGATGTCACCATGTGGTGGCCCCGTGTGAGACAAAGTACTGTGGGATTGCCCAAACAAGCCAGCAGGCGGCGCCGGAAATTCAATGTGGGAGCAGTTACACCTGAAAGTGAGAGAGGATGCTATTAGCAAGCTTTGACTCAGGACTCATCCTTATGCGAAGGGCACTATAGTCCATATAAACTGTACAACGTTAAAAGAGCTTAATATTTGTGCATGTGCATCTTTTCCATTTGTGTGTCTTTTCGCGTGCGTGCATGTGGGTGAGTCGAGGAGTGCATGTCTGCATGTGTATTTGTGAGTCTTCGAATGTGTGCATGTGCATGAGTTTGTGGATATGTGTGCATGTGTGTGCTTAAGAGTGCATGTGTGTGTGTGGGTGAGCATGTGGAGTCTACCTGCTCCAACTGTCTCCAGGGCGGAGTTTGTGCCCTTCACATGACAGAGCACACACCAGTCTGCAGGGGCTGGATGCTCCCGTCAGTAGCCTTCATGGAGCCAAACCTGCAACACAGGAAGGGATGCCCCTCGGTCAGTCGTCCAATAACAGAGAGAGACACACATGAATAGCAGGACAACAGTGACCAAACCGTTCCCCATCATGAAGATTCACTTATTGTTAAAAATTACACCCTACAAGTTCAGTGTTAAATATTAGACCTTATAAATCATAGACTGTTCCTGCTTAGAGTAACATACTGCTTGGTGGCTCCGTTGAGGTTGGTGGGTTCTGAGTGGTAGGCGTGCTTGCCCTTCTCAGCGATGGTGAGTGGGTGTGCTGGCTCGCTGTGGCTGGCTCGTAGTGGGTAGCTGTAGCCCTTGGGCTCATCGGGGTTGAGCGTCGGTGCCCTCTCTTCCGTCGGCAGGACACAGTTGGGTTCCAGGTTCTCAGGATCTGGGTTCTTCAACGTCATCTCTTCGGATGACACATTGAACACCTGGATCTCTGGCACTGGTCCCAGAACCTGTTTGTTCAAGGTCTCGGAGTGGGCCAGCTGGAGCTTCTTCATGTGGCTGATGACCACGGCTGCATTGATGGCTTGCTACACACACACACACACACACACACGCTTTGAGAGCCATGACAACTAGCGTTTCGGTACACAAAAATAGACAAATACATACAATAGGTGCTAAAGACATTCAGTCACCTCCAGAAACATTTTACACAGCCAGCTAAAAGGTACTGGTGCAATGTTGTAGTGATTTTGAACTAAAATTTTCACAATTTTGAAGAATCTCATGTAATTTTTGCAGGCGACTGACCTTCCATTTGGACTTGGAAAAGTTCTTCTGAATCTGCACACTAACAGAATAGAGGATGTCCTGGCTACGGGCTGTCTCCCCTATTATCCTGGAACATTTGGGACACGTCGCTCAGGAAAGGAAATCATTTTTAAGGCGTGTCTTTTGCCGCGGCCGCCGCCGCCCCCCCCCCCCCCCCCCATGCTATAGTAGATGAACAGTTGGTCTCCCTGAACAATCAGAAAGCATGAGCAGCAAATCTGCCTGCACTGGGCAATGTGGAGTGGTTAACGTAACTGGCAGGTTTAGTTTTGGGCTAAACAAGGTACTTGCTTCAGTAAACATGGTTGCACAAACAGGCATAAAGTGTAAACCAGTAAGCTACAGTGCTCTGGGTAGGAGAGTCTGCTAAGCAATTCAATGTGAAAAACACGATGTAATAACAGTGTCTCGCCCCTGATGCTTGTGACCGACAGCTCCAGCTCCCAGACTTACCACGGGTGTCTGAGGGCCTGCTCTGTGGTGAACCGCATCTTGGGATTCTTCTGCATCATATTGCGAATGAAGTCCTTGGCTGAAGGTAACAAGCCCAAAATTGACAATGTCAGTAGATGAATGTGGATGTGATAAAGGGGGGTTGGAGGCACTTAGTAATTCTCGAGCTGCGAGTACATGTTACTTAAGCAGTATCTATAGCAATGAGTTCCAGCTGCCACATATGCAACTCTCGAGGTTTAAAGCAGAAATTAAGTTCTGGGAGAAAGGGAAGAGAGACGTGGAAGTCTGGAGCTTACCGGACTCAGAGATGTTGTCCCAGAAAGGCGAGTCAAACTCATACTGTGCCTTCATGATCTTGGCGAACAGGCGGGTCTCAGTCTCCTCGTAGAAGGGAGGGTAGCCACAAAGTCTATGGGGTAGAGAGAGAATCAGCATCTCTGCCCTAAAGAGAAGCACTGCATCCTCAGTGGAGAGTTTCTGGTCAATTCTCTTGTCACGATACAATGTTTGAAATCAAACTGCGATTATCGACTGGAACGCAAATTAGAGAAGCCAGTAATTTCCTCTGAAATTTTAACTAGTGGGCCGTGTGTGTGTGCATGCCTCCCTACACTAGAGGTCACTCTAAGTACAATACTGCAGTTAAACCCTACATAGTTAAGGAGAAGAATCAAGTATCAGAGTCTTCTTTGATAATCCTATAAATACTGCCAACAGTTCTAAAGATTGGTTTCTAAATTTAGACCCTCACCATAGCCTTTCATAAACAATGAAATGATTGTGTCTTTTACTGGCATCTTAATCCAGGGTGACATCTAGTCAAGGTATTACACAACCAGTTTAGAAACAAAGACTAAATACTGGGCTAAGTATAGGGATAAAAAAGTTTATATAAGTTTCACACGTGACCTCAGAGGTCAGCAAAACCCGAGTGGTGTCCTGTGACGTATCCCAAGGAAGTACTCACAGAATATATGTGATGACTCCAATGGACCAGCAGTCCACAGCTTTGCTGTAGGGTTTCTGAGCCAGCACTTCAGGGGCTGCGAGTTGGGAGACAAGATTTTGACTCGGGTCTTAAACTTTATCTGAAAGACTAATTTTGGGGAGCCCAGTTCAGCATTACATATTTTTGTTTGCAGCTTGAACCACTAAATTATGTGAATGTATCTGTAATTACATCAATGCATTTCTGAAGGGCAATAATAATGAAAAGGTCTGGAATCTCAAAGAAGCTCCACAGAAGACTGCTACAAACTTGGGTCACTTCTATTGATTCTGATCAAGCCATCTCATCAGATATGTTGCCCAGCCCATCTTCTTTTCCGGTCCCCTGCCACCCAATGCAATTTCTTACCAACATATCCTGGCGTTCCACAGGCAGTAGACATGACACCATTGTCTTCCATCTTGGAGAGGCCAAAGTCGCTGATCATGATTTTGGAGTTTTCATCCTGGCTGTAGTAGAGCAGATTCTCTGGCTGTCAAAGGGTGTAGGGATTCAAATTTATGGTCTAAGAGTGTGTACAAAAATTCCAACAGCAGTGGTAAAGCAGTACCTATAGCGATGACTCCCAGCTGTGACCCCTACACTCACAGTACAAAGTGTAAAAAACTGTCCCCCTTCCCCTTATGTCTGTAGTTCACAAGGCAAAACTGGACCTGGTATTACAAACGGTGCCTTTTATGGTATTATATGAGCAATTTGACAGGTGGCTTTATAAGGCATGACATGTTTATCCTTGTACCTTGAGGTCACGGTGTACGATGCCACTCTTGTGCAGATAGCTGACCGCGTTCAGCACCTGCCGAATAACCTGACTGGCGTCCTTCTCTGTGTACATCCCACGATCCAGGATTCTGTCAAATAGCTCGCCGCCAGAAACGCTGCAGAGGGTGGGGAGGAACAGTGGAGTAACACAGAGTAGGGTTTCATGTTGGCCTGCATCCCAAACCCAGGCAGAAAAAAGTTTTGGCCACTGCTCTACACCCAACAAGTTGTCCTCACCCACTGTTTTAGTCATCACTGCACATCCAACAAGTTGTCATCACATCAACTTGGGCATTGACAGCTGAGCTCGACCCATGTTCCTCTAGAGCCCTGTCCCCTATCAGGTGACTTTTATACGACAAATCTGTTAAATACTCACAGCTGCATGACGAGGTAGTAATGGGTTCTGCTTTCATAGAAATCCTCCAGCCCCACAACATTCTCATGTTTGATGCTAAAAAGAGCAAAGGGCAAGATACAAATTTTTTGTGTTGTCTAGTGGAATTTTAAAATGTTCATGACAATGTATAATAGAAGTGGAGAGTTTAATTGAATATACAGTGCATTCTTAACTAGGGCTAGGAAAGATACAGACTGAATGACAAGATACAGCGGACATTCAGACATTTTCACTACTCAAAGCATGGCGAGAGTTAAATTTGCGTTTAAGCTAAGACCAAAGCTCACTAAAGTTTCTAAATGTGACATTTTCGGGATGCAGGACATTTTTAGCAGGGAGTTCATCTAAGGGGATGCTAATGCTTCATCAGTATGCCCTATGGTCTGAGAGGTACACCAATGTCTTCTCACCTCCTTAGCACAGCAATCTCATTCTCCAGGTTATTGTCCTGCTTTTGCTTCTTCTTCACACATTTCAGTGCAAAGAGCTTTCCTGTCTTCCTCTCCTTCACCATGAACACCTCAGAGAAGGCCCCTCTGCATGGAAAAAGAGACCATCAGTTAGAGGGTCAGACAGACTGGCAGAGGGTAAAATCCTCCACATTTCAACTTGTGCTCCTGTTTGGAGAGGCACTCCATCACAGGATTACTGACATAAGATCAATATAATGTCACAAATGTTTTTTGCAAACCTGAAAAATGTAATGTAAATTATGTAATAATAATAATAATAATAATAATAATATCAGATGGAACCAGAGCCTTCCTGTTAAGAAATCAAGCAGCTGTGGTCCCGATTGAAAGTACTGGGATATCCTGTTCCCACTCGATCTTCAGCCGTCTCTGTGAATAGCTTTCCTAAACAGGTGGATTAGTGATCTAATCCGTTACGCAACGGAAAACATGGCAGGCCACAAGGCAGGAAAGTACATCCACATAGGCTCCTTCTCAAAAAAAAAAAAAAAGGTCAACCATACTAAAAGAATCGCATAACCTGCCTTGGTGACCTGGTTTCTCTGCCCATGTTTCTGGTTTTTCTGTTCGTGTTCCTGCTTTCTCTGTTTCTGCCTTCCTCTGAAGTTCTTGTTACTTTATGTAAATATCCATTGAGGGCCCTCTTGAGCGCAAATGGAAAGCGACCAAATTTATAATTTAAACTGAGGATTGGAGCAGTTCAGATCTGCTGGTTGCACTTAATCTACCATTCCATCATAATAATCCAATTCTGTCAAACTGAATGCGATTCGTCTAAAAAGGGCGTACTTCGGTTTACCTTCGCGGGCGGATGGAATCACGTTTATCCGTCATCTCGTTAACTGGGGGATGAAATTGCCTCATTAGCTTGGCGAGAGAAGTGGAATCACATTTTTTTAAGCAGCTTGTTAGCTTGGGGATGGAGGCAGAATCAGATTTATCACATCAGTGTAATGTTCTTCTGTTTGTGTAGTGCTCCCTCTGTCCCCCGTTGCTCGTTATTCTCTCAGAACACACACCTGCCAAGGGACCAATGTATCTCTTATCCGTGCCGTTTCTTTGGTCACTGTGTAAACCTACCAATCACTACCACCTACATTAAAGAGAAAAACTATATATTTATTTATAGTAGCATCCGCATCATCATCTCCCGGAAGGGACATATCTGGGCACCCCACTTCTCATGAACACATCCATGGTAACAGACTCTTCCGCCAGCCAGAGATTTTGAAACTCTGGTTTCAACATCCAGAATAGTCACTTCAGCACCGGAGTTATAACCCTGTACATCCAACTGGTCTCGGTCCTGTTTAAGGGCATGTGAAATTGGAATTCAGAGATTCATGTGCACCTGAAGTAAAGCTCAGCTAGTTAGGCGTGAATATTTTATAACAAGGAGCACCACTGGGGTTTTAATACCTAAACAAGGCATTTAAAGTCACTCAGGGGTGACAGCAGGAAGTAAACGATTCCTCCTGGATTCTTGTTTACGCGGCCGTTGTGAGGAAGAGGCCTTAGGGTATAGCTATGCACAGCCCGGAGGTGGCTATAGACTGAACAAACAGCCTGGAGAAACTGGAGGATCAGATGGACAGGAGCTCCTCAGCTTTTATCCAATGTTGACCTCAAGAGAAGACCAGGCATCTTTTGCAGTCCCATGAAACATAAGTAGAGATATTTTCATATCGATGTTCTATTAATAGAACATATTGTTTTTAAGCTTTCCTTCCTGGTACCTGGAGACCTCCAGATCATTAAATCGTGTGTACACAATTATACAGATCATTACGTTACACACACTTCATCTGTGTGTTTATGTATATTTTAAGTTTACCATTACTAAAGTAAAGGAGCAACTGCAGGTACATATGTGCATGAGAGTCCAGATATTCCCACAGACATGGCTACCAATCCTGGTGAGTTAGCCTGCTGATTCCATGGAGGTTAATGTGTGAACCCAGTCATCCCCTCAACCCCAACGTCGACTGTCCCCGCACCGAAAAACTGTTAGCTGTTCTTTCTACTCAGTGATCCGCCATCCCATCAAAGGTGATTAATAGACTCAGCGGCTACCCGCCTCAATGTGACCCAAGGGGGAGGGGGGTGAGCCTGAGCCAATAAACACCGATTCCCATCCGCAGCCTTTTGATGAGTCAACTGCATATTCACGGCGTGCAGGTGTTCGTCTCACGCCATCAACCTTCCACATTACAACATATGTTTAATCTGTGGGTTACCTTTACATCAGCCGTTATTGGCATAAGGCCATGTTTTCAGGCAAGGATAAAACACAGCAGAAGCCCTTGTGGCACACGTTCCCCAGTTTTCACCGCCACAAGCCGACGAGCTAAAATTCACTCAGAGTTTTAATCATAACCCCTTAAAAATGCTCTGAGGCCTGGTGAAGGTGGCTTTTGGGGAACATTTATGCAAGACATATTATGATATGTGTCTTTTGCAGCATGTCAGAGATGCCATCGCAACACTATGCGTGTGTGTGTGTGTGTGTGTGTGTGTGTGTGTGTGGAAGGGGGAGGGATGGGGGCTAAGGGTCTGACACCTCAAAATGATGCACCCTAGAGAGGCTTGAGAAAATGTGGCTTTGTTTCTCAGCTCAAGAGTGTTTTCCATTAGTCAGTTTCAATGGCCAAGAGTTTATGTTCTACAATGAGCACAGATGTTGTTCATCACAGCTTTCAAACCCCACCAAGGTGTTTGTTATTTAGAAGAATGTAGATCTTTTGCAAACTTTCTAGCAGCAAAATATCAGGCCCAAATGGATTTTTATGTGTATTTTTGTGTATTGAAGAGAAGTAGTTGTTGCAGTGGCTCTTTGGCAAGTAATCTGTTAATCTCTGTGGGCCACCAGATGCTGTGAGGGACAGTCCTGATTACAGGGCTCAGTGGTCTTAAAAAGACTTGCTTCTGTTGGGCCACCAAAGTAGGTCTAGCCCTAGCACAAATCCACTCAACTGAGAAATGCTACCTATGGTGTTTCTACCTATGGTGTTTCAGCTCTATTTAGGAAAAGATGTAGGACAATATCAAGAGTTATTTCCTGGTGGCACTAAACTGAAAGGAATCCAGGTTTAAAAAATCTACAAAAATGAATATTTTATACATGCCTATTTTGAATCAAAGTATTTGTGGCACACCAAGGCAAAAACACACTAATAACAAAAATCTCACTTTCAGAGAAAATTAATAAATTTTAAAACTCTTCACGATTTAAATAAACCTTTTAAATTCTAACCAATACGCAACAAAACCCTCAACCAAACACACAGCCACAGACTTTTCAGCCTTATTAACTCAAGTTTTAGCCAGCACCAGCACTGCTTACTCTTATTTCACACACCTGAGTGTTGTCTCATTAGTGCAATCACACTCAGGTGCATAATGAGTTCCTTAGGCTGGGCCTTGCCCAGCAGCCCAGCTCTGGGGGTGTGGCTCCTGGCTGCATCCCAGTCTTATAAATAAAACCCACTCAGACATGGTTCCTTTTCGTAGTCAATGGACCAGCTAAATGAAAACCAAAGATTCACCCAATATGCCTGTTGTATAAGAGCCACCCTTTTGGAAGTTACATTACATTACATTACATTTTAATTGCTTAGCAGATGCTTTAATTCAAACCAACTTTCACAGTTTATAATTTCTACATTCATCCGCTGGATATTTTCCAGAAACAATTCACAAAAAAGAAATAAGAATGCACCAAAGCCATGAAACCATGGCACTTGGTTCCAGCGCGGCC
>JAOVYW010000456.1:5825-17972 GCA_025775045.1 Hiodon tergisus | reverse complement strand
TGACACTAGCCGCACCACAGAGATTCCAGCGCGGCCTGACACTAGCCGCACCACAGAGATTCCAGCGCGGCCTGACACTAGCCGCACCACAGAGATTCCAGCGCGGCCTGACAAGCTGTGCTACAGAGGTGGGCCTTTCAGTTCCGGTTTCCACTCCACCTCAAGTCCTTTCTTAATTTTCCTGCAGGAACCTTTAATTATAGCCTACAATTACTCAGTTTATTAAAATTTCGACCTACTAAGTATGCAAAAAACCAGTTTTAGTGTGTGCCAGCGAAGAATATCCGAGGTCTGTACTTACGATCCCAGCACCTCCAGAAAGTCGAACACTTCCTGGATATTGTCTGTGCTCTTTTTCCAGTCTTTGTTGCCCTCTTTGCGACCCATGTCGATACAAGCTTCAACGGGGATTTCTGTCATAACCACAGAAGGAGACAAGGAAGGTAGTTAGATGTATTTATTATATTTCAGCGAATCATTTTTTTCTGTCTTAATGAAACAAACTCATGATTTCAGTAGAAATTTGAATTTTAAAATTTTATTTCTACGTTTCCACAAACGCTGATTGGCCACATATCCCTCCTATCCTCACCTCCTCGCTCTGCCCTACCTTAAGGGAAAGCTGTCAAAATTGACTTAATATGAACCAACAGGCCAAATTGCAGTGAAAGTCATGGGGAATGTGACCTGCTCTTATGGCTTCTTCATTGCCCAACAGGTAGGAGTCATGGGTGGAGAGAATGTCAATATACAGAGTTTAGGATGAAGGGGTAGGCCAAAAAGGGAGGATGGGGATTAAAGAAAAATAACCCCAGTGAGCATAACCCCAGACTACTAGCTTGATCCTCCTTCCGGCACTGAATTAACGTTTATCCGTTTCTCCGAATGCAATTCTGCCCATTATGTTTTTAGTTTCAGGAAGATGGCCGAGTTAAGGCATATTCTGCAGTCAAACCGGTGGAACACAATCAAACGGAACAAGTTCAGCATCTCGCTAAAGATCTTCAAAGTCTAAACAGTTAATTACCTTTACCGGTTTACATCTCTTCCATTTCTATCTGACCAGTTCCGCCTTGGATTAGCATTTCACACAAATTGCCTCGCGATACCCGACCTCCTTTTTCTAATCAAATGGATTAGCGGTCAGTTGATCTTTGAAATCACCAGACGGTTTCTCCTGCGCGGGTCAAATCCCATGCATTGACACCGGCCCACGAAAATACCCTGATTTCTCTACATTTTCACAGCATAATCCAAATTTTTATTTGTATTTAGTCAGCCTCAATACGTAAGGCTGCATTTGTAGAACGACACAATCATCTAATTAAGCATATTTTCGCCTAATTCGCCTTAAATAAAGGAAAAGTGCAACTAATTAAAGGCTTTCACTAAACTTGTGACGCCACAGTCTTCTAAATGTCATCGATTTGATTTGAACACGATCAAGACTTCCAAATTACTTTGTTGCTAGAATGTTACTAATACGATTATGCACGTCCTTTCAATGAAACGTTAACTATTTAATTATGTTTGAAACGACGTACCTGTTGATAAAGAAAGCATTTGGGCAACATTTCTCGTTTCTTTGAAATCAGTTTATTCCGAACTTTTAGCTTTATTAAAATAAATACTCTCCTACATACAAAGGCAACGTAACTGTTTATAAACGTCTAGGATACCTTACCTTGAGGTGAATAACAACTCCATCCGCATATTTCTTTTTTACTAAAGCAACTGTACCGACAAATGCAGAAACAGCACTGGTACATAAATGTGTTGGGTAAAGAAAGAGAACGGCAAGTCGTTCTAATAGAAAGCGACATTGTGAATAGGCAACGGTTTTAAAATGCTTTGCCAGGCTGATGGAAAATTGTTTAAATTGTATTCACGCTTTGCATAAACCTCCTACAATATTGAGAATATTTCACAGAAATACTGAATTATGACGAGTAAATATGATTAATTTGATCCTAGAAAAAACGTCGGTTGGCTCTAAAGATACAAGACGTTTACATAAATAAAATATCACCCGTTGTTAACTATTTGACTGACGACGAGCAGATGTGGATCATCTTGCCGAAAGTTGTATATCGTAGAATGCACGCACTAAATACAATTAACAAGCGCAATAGAAAAGCAATTTACCTGTCGGGGATAGAAGGGCACTTGCCGACGTTTGTCCAATGAAACCTCCCGTGGACTGCGTTGCAGTGAAGGTTGGTGTGAATGTGAAGAGAAGCGACTTACTCGGGCGGAGCCTGCTGCTTTGATTTACCAAGAGACAAGTGTGATTATAGACTCTCCGGCCAAAAGCTCGTCAAGGTCTGGGCGGATTACACTGTCGAGAAGCACAAAAATAAACTACCAGTACGATATACAGGTCCGCGATGTTAGGGGGAGGGGCCAAGAAGAAAGAGTTATAGCCAAACTTGCCTTTACTTCATCCTGAGACTTCGAAATCCATTTTCGATTAACATATACTAAATAACTATTGTTTGAATTGGTACCGGAGCGAGAGTGTAAGTTCTCCTCAAACGTATAGCGCAAGGATTTTCTAAAGTCTACAAATTCTGCCTACCTTATGGGGCGTCATTTGACGTATAAGATATTTTGCACAAAATGGTACGGTATACTTTTCATGTAACTTGGCCAGTTTTTTATTGCCAGCTAATCGAAAGTTATCCCAATTTTACGTAGGTTATAACAGCAAGTTAAAAGCAGCTCTCCCATTTAAGTTCATGTTGACATTAACGACAGTACTAAAACTTTTTTGAGTTGCTGGAGAAGTCAAATAAAACTATTCAAATTTAAATTTTTGACCCGCCCACTCAACAGGCCAGCTCATTAGCCCAGACGTTGTTTGTTTGTTTGTTTGTTTGTTGATATGGGAACTTGATTTGGGGAGGAGGGGTTTAAAGCCTTTTGTTTCACCCCACCTTTATGACTAACCTCTAGGCTTCAGTCATCTTCCTGAAGCCGCTTGCCTTTCTCGTGGTCAGGTCGAAGGTTTAAGTAGAGGCAGGTGTATGGAGCAGTGGTGGACCAGACCCTAATCCACTTAATGTTGCTCAGCTTTGATAGCTAGGGGGAGGGACACAGTGTATAACCTGGTAGTGAAGCTTCTCATAATCCTTAAGAACTGCTTGATCACAGTCGCAAAATATTTTATGTGGCATTGGGAGATTTTCTTTGTGCAATTTTGAAGCTCTTGCAAAAAAGAAATTTGCACCAGGAAACCTTGTAGGGTAGCTACAAGAGTGTTGATTTTGCTGTGCTAAGCATAGTTACAATTCTACTGATATACCTACAAATAGTGGCCACTTTAGTTGGTACACCCCCAGTTCTCCTCAGGACAGCCTGAATTTGTCAGAGCATGGTCTCAAAAAAGTTCCAACTGCACCACTGGGGTGCTGGCCCATGTAAACTCTATTTCTTCCCATAGTTGTTGCAAATTGGTTGGTGGTGGTTCTCTACTCCGAATACATTTTTCCTCCCACCTTATAGATGTTTGATTAGATTGAGACCCGGTGACAGGGAAGGCTCCTGCAGTAAGCACCTGTCCTCCAACGATGTTCAGATATCCTATGGTATTCAAACATTTTGCCACACGTATATGGGGACCTAATGTGTGCCCTGAAAACACAGTCCACACCAACATACCGCCCATACCGATCCATAGACTACTGCTGTTTTTGCCATTTGATGGTCTTCCCATCAATGTGAATCAGCAGAAATCAGGATTCATCAGACCAGGGAAAATATTTTCACTCCTCCATTGTCCACTGGCTGAGCTTTTGGTGGCTGGTGGAACATTCTTGATACAATGATTACACGGCAGTGTGTGAAAACCCCTGCAGCGTTACTGTTCCTAAATACTCATACCAGCGCATCTGACGACTGTTCATAGTTGCTTAAATCTTTTGTCTTAAAAAAAAATATTTTTTGTCTATGTCACCTCAACCCGGGAATCACAAACCATTAGATTCAGACTAAAGTTTTCCATTTTATTCTATTTTTCAAATAATAATGTTTCTGTTTCATGGAAACGGGGGATGTACCTTATTAGGTGGCCGCTCAGTTTACACTGCCAAATAAATGTTTTTTTCGAATGATCAGACTCATACACACCATATCTTGATATAAACTAATAGGACAATCCTTTTGACCTCAGAACCATGGAAAGTTCTAGGGAAATGAATAATAAACATTATCATGATTGATTTGGTAGGCGGTCAAACAAAGCTGGGTATGTCCTTTCCTCTCTGTGTAACTGTGTGTAACTGTGAAGTTACTGTGCATTAATGTAATGCATTATATGGCCGGACCACATTTGGTGACTCCGAACACCAAAATACCAGCCTGAGTTTTGTTATCAGTTATGTCAAGCTCTGGAATTGTTCAGGACTAAAATATAAAACCAACAAAATTAGAAAATGCAGTAAGCTTCATTTAATATCAATACAGAAAAAAGCATATTTTTTTCATTTAACAATTTTTTATATCAACTATCTATTGAAATTGTGCTGAATGAGCACCCTTCTTATGCTGATTCATGTCAAGGCAAGGCCAACACTGGGGGGTGGGGGTTCAGTTGATTATTACTGGGGCTTACAGAAATAAAGGACATCAATCCCTTCCCATCTTTAATAGGCTTGTGTTTGTGCTCGCGTGTGTCCACGTGTGTGTGCGCATGTTTCATTACCTCTACTCAATGTAGCTTTACTGCAACACATGTTAAGTCCAATTAAACATGTGTTGCTGTCGTTTTTCAGTCAACAAATTGATCAATTTATGTTCCACTAACTCATGTGCACTCTTTCGTTCATTCTTTGTTTTCATTTACCCTGCACCTCTCAACTTGGTTTCTGTTTTCTTTATAACCCTGACACAAAGGTTTTGTCAGGGGGAGTCAATGTACTGTTTCCAGGTGTTTACTAAAGTTCATGATTATTTTGGAATAATTGGGTTCATCCCTGCTCTGGTGCCCTGCACCGTGTGACAGTCGCATGTGTTACTGATCAACATATAAAACATCAACAGTATGTATTATTTGTTCATTAACATATTTCAGGTCAGCCTATAGGTCATTATTATTACACATATCCCCTTGCACGAAGCAAATATGTTACATATCACCAGAGGGATCCATTGCATCAATCCTGTTTCAAGAGCCCTGTGGGCACATATAAAGTCCAACCCAAGAGAAGCATTAACACTACAGAACTATTAACACTAAATAACAATTTATTTAAGAATAAAACCAGTTGATATGAAGTCAACCAGAGCTCGGGACACGGTTAAAGCAGGAAAAAAACAACTGGAACACAGTTAAAGCAGGAATAAAAACTGCAATACAGCCTTTCCTGATGTATTAAACAGCTAATAAAGAATTTAGGCAGAACCATTATACATGTGAAGCACAAACATCTTCTGGGGATATCTGCCTGTTTTTGGTGTCGCCAGCCACGATGAACAGATATATATTTGTGGCAGCATATATCAGGTCGGAGTCCCACTTCAGGACTCGCTAGCCAAGCCCTAGGACTGGCAACCACCTCTGCCAGGGCTCTCGGTGCAGCCAATAACACAGAGTAGGACAGCAGGCCCTCGCTTGACCCAGGACTGGTCAGGGACACAACCCCCTCATCTCTCGGCTTTTCGGATGAAAATCTAATCTCAGCATAATTAAATTGTAATCCTATACCTGCAATAGTGTAATTCAACATCGATGCATCAGGTTTGTGTGTGTGCGCCTGTGTCTGCTTGTCTGTGATCACCCATTCAAATACCAGATGAGTCATTCAACTTTCACATTTTACTTAACAACAGTAGATGATTTGCTGGTACTGTTTGAATTTTGCTTGGGAGTGTACTAGGTAGAACACCGTTTATTCTGTTTGGCAGCCAACCGCCCACCAGCTTAATTGGTCTAATTATTTAAATAACTGCTTTATATTGGTCTACTAACGAAGGTCTACATATTCTGCCAGAGAAGAATTAGTTTGATATCCATAGCTTTAAACAAACAGGTGTTAGAATGATGCCAACAATTTACATCAGTTTTAAGAACAGCACTAGCAATGAGAAGCCAGTCCCCTAGCCACCTGCGCTGTTTGTCAGAACTTGGGTTTCTGCTGTTGGTCTCCAGCACTAGACTGGTCAGGTTGTTCCTAATGTCTGCTCTATGAAAGGCTTTGTACAGCTACAGACAGAAATACACCCTGAACCACATCCTGCCTGACTGTTTTTGAGTTTCCATATGGGTCATTTACACATATAATTGTCCACTGTTCTGACCTGCGGTCTTATCTGCGTTTTGTAACAGAAAGTTGGACATTTTTATGTTTGAAAATGTTTAAATGCAATTGTCTGCAGTACCCTATGCCTTTTTTGTTCATTCCCCTTGCCTAGCGACATATTTTCACATATCTCGGTGCCATAGCAAATTGCACTGGGCTCGTTGAGTCAACAACACCAAGAACCTGTGGAGTTTCATCAGTCCTTCACTTTTGCTTTGAGTGTGGGAGAGGTCAGCATTACCTTGCTTCCTTGTGTGCTACCTTGTGTTTTCCATTCATTTCAAGGCTCAAGGATAAAAACATACAAAACAAGTTTTTTGCTGCTTTACAGAACATTTTTACATTTAACTCAAGGTCAATCTAAACGTCATAGAAGTTTTGCAAATGACAGCGGCAAACCTATATATTTTTTTGGTGCCATGCCATTCAAGGGCAGATCTAGTGATGGAAGGCAGCCAAAGATTGTTAGAGTAGTACATCTGTGTAGTCAGTCTTATTCCTTTAAATTAACTGTGCCATGAAAATCATACTTTGTAAAGTTCATATTGTACTATAAAAATACATCAAATGGAATTAATTTGATTTCTAATAAATAATCTACACATATGAATCATCAATTCTTTATTTATTATGTTAAACAGCAGCTTTTGTTTGCTGCTAAGAATTGAGGGGAGTGACCTTTAATATTAATTAAATGCAAATGCAACAGCACACTTTGCTGTGATAAAACATATTGTGCAAATTCTCTCTTCCTCAGCAGGTAATTTACGAGGGAATATTCTGCAGGTAGGCTGAATGGTCTGCCTTGATTTTATCCATCAGTACATTCAGCCGTTAATTTTTAATTTGATGTGCAGAATTGTAAGGTGACTGGCGGCCAGAAAAACAATACAAGTAGTAGTCATGATCCTAACAGCTGAGAAGGGTAAACTAAAGGGAGGAGAAGTCAGTTTGTACATAAAGCTCATTATCATGTCTTGACTCATGAACAAATCGGAGTCATTTTATTTAAATTAGGTATGATGTTACGTCACCTCAACCCGGGACTCACAAACCATTAGATTCAGTCTGAAGTTTTCCATTTTATGCCATTTCTCAAATAATAATACAGCAAAAAAGAGGGACAGAAGGATTACTTGACAGACTATGGTTTTTGAAAAGTATAATTTTGAGTTCACATGTACATTATAAATACCAAACCAACCCGCTTGGAGCCAGGTGTATTTTACCGAAATGTTCATAAATCTTCAGACGTGTTCTTCCAATTTAAAGCTTGGAAACCTTATTAAAAAATTGGAAGTTTTTGATTCTAGGGAACTGGGAGCTGGTGGATGCTGATGCACGTGCGGTGAAAGCTGGATGGGAGTGAAGGCCAAACGTCATAGGTAGACTAGGACCACAATGTAACATTTATGTATCATTTCTTTTTTCGTCTGACGTTTTGTCAGTAGCGGATAAACTCGAAATTCTTCTTTACATCCTTAGGAGTTGTTAGTACAGCACGAGCAGACAGCACATGCTGTAAAACCACTGAAAGAGGATGCTGTGGTGTAGAGCGCCTTGGCCTCTACAGAAATTAATCAGTAAGCCAGATAGCTCCCGGGGAGAAAACACTAAAGGTGATGCTCACTTACTCATGTGGGCGATTTTACTGTTCCCTAGTAACGTGTGCAGTGAAAGATACCAACCACAACCGTTTTCCTGATCCTGGCTACCAGCTCTATAAACGCCAGGAGAGGAAGTCAAGGACAGACTAGTGATGACTTTATTATGTGATGCCCTTTGTTAACCAGGAATGAATAATGAACTTGAACACACTGCAAGGGAATATGTGCCTGGCAGTTTTCTGAAATCTTCCTAACACAGAATCAGTTAACCCCTTAACCGCCACATCAGGAGGGGAAGCTAACAAACTGTGATAAAATCACTCCATCTGTTGTCTCAGCTCTCTGTTGGACTTTGGAGAGAGCAGCAGGTTCAAAGAAACCAGGTTCAGGTTGGCTGAACCTGGCTGTAGATACATGTCCAAGGCAGGCTAGAAGCTGGGTCTATACCAGCACTCCCAGGGTTGCAGAGAACGAATAAGGATATAAATCTACATAAATAGACAACTGTTGCAGTTAAAGGTAAAGCAAATGCGTATCTCTTCCAGGATATGATAGTGTACAAAGCCGTATGCCAAGTCAATCTGTTCTCCCCTTCATAGTAACTTTACCAAACAAAGCAAGGTGCTGATTAGCACCTAAAATTAGCACTGACAGAAGCTACAAGGCTGTGACACCACCTAGTGGTACAAATTGTTGTCAAAATCTTACGGTTTACCAAATAAAAACTGACAACTGACAACACTTACTAACTTTTTTTGTAAGCAGCTTCTTTCTTCTAAGGCTATTAAATACAAGTGCGACAGCGTCCCAGACAGTAGCATGCCGTTCGCATGGTTTTTGTTTTGCAGAACACGTAGAGTACTAGAAACACAGTTTTCCTCACTAAACAGTTAGATCACCTAAATCTATTTGCGTATCTTTTAAGCGTTTTGTGTTTGTCAGTCAAGCACGACACAAGTTTGGTTCGATTATTTAAATTGTGGGACACTGATAACAGACCTACTGAATTGAAGACATAACACAGAAATACAATACTTAATTAAAAACACCCCACGTGTAGCCAAAATAAGTAAGGTGAAACTCAAATGTCCTCATACATCATTTTAGGTACTCTTCCAAAAACACAAAGTATCTACAAATTACCTTTTAAAAAGAAAGAACTGAGAACTGAGCTGACACAGTTGTATGCTGGATACACAGATCCCGGAAATACAGATTTATTAATATTTTGTGGCGTCTTCCTTGCGGCAACAATATTTTTCTGCGCGACAATTCTTTTATCTTAAAAAATCAGCACAGTTGACTTATTTGGATGTGCGGCATTTTGAAACATCAACTACGTGGGAGTGTTCTGTGTCGACGGCTAATGACACTTTAATGCCTGTTTAGTTTATTTAGCCACCCCTGAGAAGTAAATGCATCCACACATAATTTTACATTCCCATCTGTAAGTGCACCTGAAGGGTATAACTGAGAATATAATATAACTGTGCACAGATACCATCTAATGAACACTTAAAACAAAATTAATCCACAGGCTCTGTAAAGAAAACCAAAATAAAAGTATCAAGATTTGGTCCAGGTCTCAGACAGCTCAGACTGGTGCAAAACAAAAATGGCAGATATCTGTTTGACACCATTCACTGGACCCCTACTGAAGACACACATCATCCAGCAGGTCATCCTCACTTAGAGGTCCCCAAAAAGTACCTGTCTTAACACTTGCTAATACAAAAGTGCCTCTGCCACTGAAAACGTGCTGTTGTAACATTCAGAGAAACATTTAAATAACTGGCCTGCAGAGGGCCCTGTGTCTCCAGTTTCCAGTGGCACAAGAGGTTTGGCCTGGTAAAGGCAGAGGCCGGCAGTGAACATGCAGTCCAGTAGGTAGACTCCCTGAATTTAGAATGCCATCCCACCGGCCTCTGTGTGTGCTGTGGGGTGTTTAAGGCCAGATCCAGTCTCTGAAGCTTGAACCTGTGTGTGTGCGCTTGTGTGTGTGTGTGTGTTATGCAGAAAATGGTGTGATGTGACAGTTTTTGAATAACTCTGCTTTGCAGTATGCACCTGAGTGAGTAGGTGTGTATGAGTATGTGCATGGCCGTAAGACAGTGTTCATGAGCGAACGTGTTCCATGTATATCTATGAGACTGTGTGTCTGTTCGTATGGATGTGGGTGTGCAAGTGTCTCTGCGTGTGTATACATGCTCGTGCTGCCGCTCATGCCCAGCGCACCTGGGCTCCCCCAGTGGCGTTTCTTTTGGGCTCCAGGATTGCCACTCCGTCCAGCTGGTCGTTCATCTCCATCAGCCTCTTTTCCTCCAGGAAGCCCACCAGCGAGTTCCTCATGTCAACAACGTCCAGCATCTGCTGCAGGACCCTCTCCTCCTCCACCTTCTGCTGGGGCGTCTTCTCCGAGTCTGGGTACACACACAAGCACACACACAGGCACACATTAACACAAGTGTATCCACACACATAAAATCACACACATATGCATTAGTTTAAAAACTCTGCAGTCGAAAGCACCTTTGAAGTGACCAGTGTGCTCCCCTACCATTCATCTCAATGTAGTGACGCAGCTCCTTCTCTAGCATGCTCTGTTGGTCCTCCAGCTCCAGCTGCCGAGACCTGGAACACCGAGAGGGCCAAAGCCACACTGGAAAACTGCATTCTGCCACCTTCCCATCATAAAGCAGCTTTTCAAAACACAGCCATTTTTTAGACCAGAAAGAAGCTGTCATTTGAAAGAGCACAAACGTCAAGTAGGTCAGCGCCTTCTCAGCACAAGTAGGGGCTAATGTCACTCACGCCACCATCAGTTCCGACTCCTCAGAAACCAGGGCATTCTTCTGGTGTACTAGCTGGATCCAATCGTTGATCATGTCCGAGGGGCCCGCGGAACCTGAGAAAGAGCGGAGAGAGGGCCACAGAAACAATCTCAGTACAGCTATGGAGATTTATCATGAATCCACAGCTACTGAGTACAGCCACTGAGGTTTATCACAAATGTACAGCTACCAAGGTTGACAATATAGTACAGTTACTGAAGTAGGTTAAGGGCTTTTCTCAAGGGTAGTAGAGCAGTGCAGAGATTGGAACCTGTAGCTTTCAGCTTTCAAGGCCTTGAACCAATAGGCCAGCCTGCTTTCCAACAGCTGAATTAGACTTTTTTTACTCACCGGATGCACCTTGTAGTAACTTTGTTGTAAATGGCAGATTGGTGCTAATAAATCTGGTACATAAAGTTCGTACACAGCCGCATGGTCTCACCTGTCTCCCCCCGGAGTGCTCTCTCCAGGACCACACCCTTCTCTTCCAGCTCCTTGAAGGTCACTTCAATCTCCTCTAGGCGGCGCTGAATAGACTGTGAGCAACGTGGACTCAGGTAAGAATTGGCAACGAGAGGTTCTGGGGCTTACTCCAACTGACTGTTATTCAGGTACCTCCAGTATCATTCAGAACCTACCCTTACTCTTTGTGGAATTACCATTACACGACCTTTCCAAACATTTCTGTATACTCAATATATTCGCATTTTGGAATGAATACAGAAAATCAGTATGAATAGGTAATTTAATAATAATGACAACAACAATACTGATGATGATGATGATATTGTTATTAATCTTTTTATAAACAGATAGGACAGTTAAAAATAAACTGAAACTGAAATATAGTAATCCAATCAGGCGTGTGAAGTCTGAGGCAAGCGGGATGTTGTGGGGCATTCAACAGAGGGCACCAGCAGGTTCACCTGAGCCTTGTGGAAGCGCTGCATCTCGCACAGCTTGACCTTGCGCTCCAAGGTCCTCATCTTCAGGAGCTCCAGCCTGTGAGCCTCTGCAGGGTCAGAGGGGACTGTCTGAAACTAGAGATAGAGGGATATGCAAGGCAGGGGTGGGTTCCTGTGTTTAGCCAATTGGACTATTTGAAAAGTTCAGCCGTATCAAATAATCAGCTTGTGGTGGCTTTGACTTTCTCACCTTGTCTTCAAACAGACATAGAACATCATCCTCTTGGTCATCATCCTCATCATCCTCACCGGTCCGCTCCTCATCTGATTGGCTGAGGTCTGGCCGTGGTGTCACTCCAACATATTGGACAACTTATTATATCTCATCCAATTTAGCGAATTCACAGCACTGAGAGAAATGCTGAACCCTTTCGTCAGCTTTTACCTCCCACCGCAGCCTGCACTCAATTTCTAAGCATTCCGTGATATCTCTTAAATGTGGTGG
>JAOVYW010000455.1:0-17508 GCA_025775045.1 Hiodon tergisus | reverse complement strand
CGGCTCCTCTACCAACTCCAGCACCTACTGAGGGATCACAGGTCGTTAAATACTGTTTGTAATTAGCCTGATCCTCAACCGGTGCTGATGGGCGTGCCCGGACCTCTCCCGTGCGTGTATTCGAGACGGACACGTGGCACAAAGACAAACTAGAGCAATGGTGGTTTCTGACAGACATAACGGTATTTACCGGAGTTTACCCCGTCTGTTCTGGTTGGTTCTATTTCTCTGCTCTCCCCTTAAATGATAGCAGAATATGAATATCACGTTGCCAGAATGGTTAAAATAGATTTTCTTTTCTTATCATGCCAGGTTCACAAAGTCTGTCTGCCCTTTTGTCTCTGCTTTCTCAAGTGTGTGGAAACTACACAAGGAAGGGGTGGGACGTCCCGGTTCTTGTGGCCTGGCTGCTTTTACAGTTCCTCATAAATGAACGTATAAACAACTTGAGTGGACTAACTTCACAAATGACAGCTCCAATAATCGTTCAGGAGAGTGGAAATTCAGCTCACCCCGAGGCAACTCTGAGTGCACTATAAACCCAACTGTGGGGTCCAGACTCCAGATCTTTTGCAGACATCTCATCACACCTCTGGAGTGAATACACGCACAGCCATGCCTATTCTTAAGGGTTTGGTATAACTGCATACCACGGTTGACTCTGCACTTGGACCTTACTAGGTAGCTTTATTTAGCATTTTACTCCCACAACAAGTGATTGTGAGGGACAGAGATCCGGTGATGTGATTGCATTGCCTAAGACTAATATTGATTTTTTTAAATCAACATAAGGCAGTGTTCTTTTCCACAACCCTAAATTTCCTCCCTGTTTTTATTGTTCATCTAATGATCATTTGCACAAGACGAGCTTGCAAATCCTGGAGAGAAGTGCAGTCCATCCATCGATCTTTCGGTCAACTGCCCCAGCAACCGTGGCCAGACGATTTGAACGCGGTGGGCGGGCGCCTCTCTGCGAGTCGACGTGACAGGTCCAGCCTTCCCAAACACGCAGGGGTCACCGCGCCCCGTCGAAGCGCTATGTGGGAGTTCGACTAATCTGTCCCAGTGCCCATGGACTGAAAGCCAGTTAAAGGTCAGGGGTCAGTATCAGAACCAGAAGGAGTCAGAGGTCGCCAGAGAGGGAGAGCGAGAGACCTCCACATTCCACCACTTTCCAACTCCTCATACTGTTTGTCTAATATACCCACATCTCAGGAAATTACACCATTTGTGAGGAAGGCTCTTCTTACCATTTATCTTGTTTTGACTTAGAAACTTAGAAACTGCTGTCTACATGTAAAAATGATGAATCATGCCAGATAATTTGTACACAGGTTTTATTTTTTTATAAAAATTTTTGGCTCAGAATGCACTCATTAATCAGAAATGACACTTGTAAAACAGAAGACGCTAAAGAATGCCACGCTGGCAGACATTGCCACACTTGGAAAGTATGCGTTTGGTCTGTTTGTTAACACTTACAGTTTGGGAGACAGCGTGTTTGCATGCAGGAACGTATGGCAGAAACAGTTTAATCTTTCTGGAGAGGCATAGGGGGTGACCATTTTGGAACTAGAACCGGGGCTGGGATGTCCCGCTGCCATGGCCCTAGGCCCTAGGGGGGTGATGAATAAACCGAGTGATACCCCATCTGTATTAATGAGAGGGGGAGGGCAGTGACTAACCCCCCCAGATCATATTGCAAAGAATATATTTTTTCAGAGCGGTTGCCTGAGACTTAATTAGCATGACATTAATATTTACAAGATTGTTTCAAAGGACAGTAAAATATGTAGAGCTGTCAGATGAGAAATAGAGTTTATTTTAAAATCGGTTTGTTTGTTTTTTTGCTCATGACAGGTTGTCATTGATTGCAAATGTTCTGAGCTGCCTCTAATGTGAGGTGGACGGATTAATACTAATGAATTTTTCTCATTTTCTTCAGACCATGCCAGGCCGTTCAGAGGAAGACGAAGATGGTAAGTCTATATGGTCTTTTATCCATCAACAAAATATTACCAAACAAAGATAGACAGTCACACACGCACACACACATATGCCTGTGAGTTATGGTGTTTTCCAGTCCGGGAAGACACCATTCGGCTTTCATTCTAGTTAGGCGCTTCCAATAATTTCTTGGGAATCTTTGATATAGGTTCTGTCTGGTAAAATGAATTGAAATCGATGTTCATTTTAATTCTCTCATGCTTGGTGGCTTTGTCATGCACTTGTTAAGAGTTGAATGATTTGATTTGTCGGGGTCCAGTCTTCAGACGTACCATGATTACATATCCCTTTTATGTGGTCACCCTGAACTGTTCATCAGTGGGTTTACCCAGAAGATGAGCTCACACAAATAATGGCTGATTCATGAATGGATAACTAAGCCTGTTTACAGGGGTGGGACAGCAAACCCCCCATGCAAGGGTTTTCTGTTGAGAGTTCTGGAAAGGGGCTGTTCCTCCACTAGGTAAGGATGTCTTTGTACGAAGTAACACACCAGCCTGGGGGCGTCTGACAGCACAGTGGGTTGTTGGCGAGGCACTCAGTGGCTGAACCGCAGAGGGTGGCAGACCCTCTGTCCCACTCGGCTCAACAGGACGCAGGACCGGCCTTCGCAGGGTCTGCCCATGTGACAGGATGTTTGCCCGTCAGTCCTCACCGGGGGCTTTCGGGTGTCGTCGGGTCAGAGGACACCCATGAGAGATAAAGAACCAGCTCCGACCACTGTCACGGTGACCTGTTGTTTCCTTGGGAACTTGGGTACATGTCAGAAGGTCCACTGTGGTCTTTTTTTAGCACAGATTAGCAGTTCTGTTTTCAGTGAGCGGTGACTCCAAGTCCAGGGGCATCAGCCCAATGATGACTCATAGAGAAGGAAACTGGTGTCAGGTGCTTGTGTGGGGATTGGTATATGTTTGTGAGTGTGTGTGTGAGTATGAGTGTGAGAGTGTGAGTGTAAGGGGGTCTCAGACAGAGGGATGAACAGACAGACGGATTCACAGTAGGGTCCGCAGCATGTTCTCCACTGCGCAGACGAGCTCCGATGGAGCCTGACGGGAGTTCTCACTCGTCTGCCTAATTAGCAGGCGCTTGTCAAAAGGCCTGTGTAGGTAACAGGGCCCCCTCGGCAAACACTCAGCATGGACTTCACTAATCAGGCATCCTGGGGTCTGCTATATGCCGGATTTATGCCCCCTGCCCCCCTTCTTTATTAAACAAAAATCGTGATGACATAAAACGGGATTCACTATATCGCTTTTATGCGTTATTACATCTGAGGACTACATTTCCCAAAATAGTCTGCCTTGGCCCCAAATGGGTTCACTCTGTTCACTCCAGCCCCCGGTATTTAACCTAAGCCTTATGATTTGAGCTGATTGTTTCTGGGCAGTCAACTCTCTCTATGTGGGCTTTGCTACCTATTTTCTCCTCATGTTGCATTGTCAGAGTCCGTACCGTGTGCCTAATTAGCGCTGCCTTTCAGGTGCAGGCTGGCGGCCTGATAAGGAGGTCAGGGTTAGGCAGGGATGGAACAGCCTGCCGGGACTTTTGTGTCGAAGCTCCTGACATTTTGTCTGTCTAACAGGCAGCAGAAATACCCAAGAGATAGGAAATCCCCAGTGATTCAGCCATGGTGCATTTTGACCTGCGCCATATATTTACAGTAAAAGCAGCCATCTGTCTAACCGGGGAAAGGTTCTTTCTCTGGGGATTCCTCAAATGGGAAATGGCTATATTACGGCACTTGTTTTACTAATTGCTTTCTGTCTGCAAATTCCCTCTGACTGGCGGGAGGATCTCCGCAAATCAGTTTATCCCTTTTTGAGACAAGTTTTTAAACCAGATCCAGACAATCATCTCCACCTCATCTGAGAGATGTCTTCTCGAACCCACCTAAAGGTAAACATGATCTGCGAACATAACCAGCCAGAGGCCATGGCATAGGAAGGGCTATGTTAGGTCTTCTTATTTGATGATATCATTCTGGATTTGCAGACTTTTGTCCATGAAGGATTTAATTTTCTAATATTCTAGTGCATATATTTGGCAAAAACTCTGAATGATGAATGATACATTTAACAGAGCACTTCCTGGGATGGCAGCAGATTTGAAGCAGCTCGATTTGCAGCTGCCTGACATGATCTTCCTCTGTGGTTCCGTGGCGTGATCCTCGCAGACAGGAAGTCAGTGCCGACAGACAGAGAGACGACCCTTTGTCCCCCACTCTACCCATTCCGTGCGAGGGGACGGAGCAGCACGGCGCTGCTCGGTACACTCTGGGCCTCCACCCCACCACTCACTGGCTGCCTCCCCGGCTCACTGTCGCGGCCCCCCTGTCTCCACTTCCCCCTTCACTGCCTCCCGCAGGCCGTGAACGAGCAGTTCTCCTGCTGACGCCCTCCACCACACCCTGTCGCCGAAGAGCATTTTTCACTGCCCCCAGCATGCGAGCTGGGCTCAGTGCTGTCCCAAACAATGAGCACATGGTGCCTGGACATTTGGAACCCTCCCCTGCTAAGAGATATCCACCTAGATGACGGGTGTCCCTGTTAAACTTAAACTAGCCTTATAATTATGTTGGTATAGTAGCTACATTAAAACAACTATTTGTCATCTAGATCCAGCCACACTGAATTTGTAGAATAATTCATAAAACAAATCACGGAAGCAGCGTTATGTTCCTACATATGTTTATTTATCACTAGATAAATATGTTAAAATGTTGGCCTGCTTTGAAACAATAGCCCTGTAGTAAACAGAGGGGTTTGTTGGACAGCGTTTGCGAGCACGACATGCTGTTTCAGTGGTGGTTTTACTGGTGTTGTTCTGTTGTATACATATTTTCCCCGGGTTGTTCAAATACAGGGACCGTATCAGGATCACTTTCACAAGTCCATCAGTGAAGAATGGATTCTTCGAGGTGTAGCGGGAGGGCGTGGGCTGACTCAGTCGCCCGAACGTCTGAACGACCCAAAAATAGCGCAGTGGGAATGAATTACCCCCCTTCAATGGTGGCGGCTGTCCAGAGGCTTCGGGAGTTCGTGACCCTTCGACGGGCGGGATGCACAGCGGCCGTCTCCGAGCGAATGGCTGCTTTCCTTGGGGTTGCAGAAGGAAGCGCTTTATCATGGATCCCAGTCAAAAGCAGTTATTTAGGATGGCACCAGTAGGAACCCGCCCCCGGTCCACGGGACACTCTTGGTTCCTGCGACTTATCAGTAACAGGTTGCCTATTTAGCTATTTTTGTTGTTTGTTTTGTTCTGCTGCGCTATGTTTGTAGGTTCTGTACTTTCTGCCCTACTTTCCCTTATAAGGAGAAAAAAAGCTGAAATGTACCGTTCTAACATGAAATGACTTGTGGCTGAATCAACAAGAGGAACCCTCCCCCCGAAACCCAAATTTTCTGGGTTTGATTCTGATTCACAGACTTCTGCTAGCGAGCTTGCATGGCCAGCCATAGGTTGACTGGTCAACGTTTCTTACACAATGACTGAATCAATTAACTAAATTTAATTACACTAAATTAAACTAAGACCCGATGCTGAAGGTTGTTCTTGTTTTCGGACCATTACCCGTTGCTCTCAGCTGTGCAGGTGTACAGTAAACATTTACTTTCAGAGAACATATTGTGGGCAAACGCAATTGGTTTATTTATCCACATTATACGGTCCTTATTTGCAGGCATCTTTATCCAGGTGAACCAGTACTGCTTCTAAGGCTACCATTGGCCTTAGATTCTGACTCATTATTCCCTGTCTGCGCGTACTTGGCTGGAGTAATCAGACCCAGCCATTGGCCCCCTGCCTCGGACCCTAATCGGGTAATCCCAGCTCCTAAGCTCTGCGCCACGGCCAGCTTTTAGTCTGTGGCTCTGGGTGTCTTGGCTCTTTCTCCGATTGCTCGAGGATTGATGAAGGATCTGTAGATTAGCTGTTCGCTGCGGTTCTTTGTTGACTGCTTAATGAGTTTGAGTTTGGCTCTTTGATCCCATTTTAGTGACCCCGAGCGTGTAACCGGCTTGCACCAATTTACCCCCTTGGTGATCGATGGCCCGGAGACGTCGATTGGCTCTCTGCATTGTTATTTCATTACCTCCACCTGAGCAGTTTCGGCTTGGACTCTCTCCCATTAAACCCACCAGCTGCCTCTGAAACGAGCGCCTTGATTAGGTTCCTTCGCCGAGCGGGTACCACGCGCGAAAGTTCATTAAATCGTGCATGCCAACCTTTATGAAGAATGAGCAACATTGGAGCCCACCTCTGACCCACACCTCAGCATCATTAGGGGGCCTTTGCAGCTTGCTAGCAACTATGCACCTTGCCGGCTTCCAGACTGGAATTCAGACAATGCTATACACCAAATTTAAAAATCACAAATAACTATAATCTTAAACTGTTAATCAGTGGAGATGGTCACTCTTCTGACATGGAAGCATGGGTTTAACTGGCTGCTTTATTGATTAAATGTGCAATGTTTGACGCTAGCGGCAGTAACTGACTGCTTTATATCATTTTATACTTGCTATCATGCTAAAGCGAACCGAAAGAGGATCTTCGGCTGAACAATACGTCGAGTATCCGGAACTTCCCTCCCACGAAGATATTCGATCAATGCCTTGCGTCTTTACCCTTGTCACTGTGTGTGCTGTTTGAGGTGAGGTTTCCATGGAGATGGCCAAGCCCCCCCATTCTCTATTTTCATAGGCCGGTCGGTGGTCACAGAGTTCATGGCCAATGATGTGCTGTCTGACACACTTACCAGCGTAGCCCGTGTGCCTCACAGCTGCGCGCTGCAATGCTGCCCTAAAGGTCAAAGTAAAGACCTGTAATGTTGCAGCAGGGACAACCCCCCACCCCCCCACTGCCAACCTTGACAGGTCGAGTGCTATCCACTGAGAATAAAGCCCAGTCACCAATCGGGATAAAAGCAGCTCAGCATACGATTTGTGAATTATTAGGAAGACTGTCAAAACAACTAAATTTACTATTTGTCATTCAAGGAGATAATTACGTAGGATACACATTGTTGCTTTTATTTAAAACAGAGATTTGCGTTTGATAGATATATTTAGCCTTTGATCTTAATAAAAGCCTGTTTCCTTCCTCTTCCTCCCCATTTCACAATCTGGCCTTCTTTGTTATGGTTTTTTTCTGCATTTTTTAAAAATATTATTATCAGAAACAATCGATGCCTCTGGAGGAAATCCTTGTATACAGACAGCGAGGTGGGCGTTCCCTGGAGCAGGGTCGCGGTGGGAGGGATTGGGGGCCTGGGATGGTCAGGCGTACCGTGAGTGTCTTTCGAGACATGGGGGCAAAGCACCAAGGACAGGAAACGCAGCACACAAAAGATCATTTACACCAGGAAGCTGTCCCACATCACTCCTGTGCAGGGCTTTTAAATAAACAAACAATACCCCACAGTGTCAGGAGCTGCAGTCCAGGCTTTAGGTCTGTGGAACTTGCTTTGTTTGCTGCCGATGGGTTACGGCTGGGAGGTTAATGAACTGTCTGTCTATGGCACCTTAGCTACGCTGAGGATCAGGCCAAATAGCTTAGTAGGTCAAGTCAATTTTTACTGAACAATTTTATCCAAAAATTTCAGTTTCACAATTTTAGAAATGGAAGGCTATACGTGGTATCAGTGTTTCTGTCTACATCCATTCAAATGCTTGCCATCGGACAGGAGCTGTCCTGCTTACAAAAATGTTTCCATTACTAATGGAAACTACATATTCATTAATAATAATAATATATATATATATATATACATACATATATACTATATGGACAAAAAAACCTACAGGAGCTTTTATGACAGCAACATAGGCATTAATTTAGAGTCGGTCCCCCCTTTGCAGCTATAACAGCTTCCACTCTTCTGGGAAGACTTTCTAAGATTTTGGAGGGTGTCTGTTAGAATTTTTGCCCTTTCTTCCAGAAGAGCATTTGTGAGGTCAGACACTGATGTTGGACAAGAGGGTATGGCTCGCAGTCTCCCTTCTAGTTCATCCCAAAGGTGTTAAATAGGGTTGAGGTCAGGGCTCTGTGTGGGCCAGTCAAGTTCTTCCACACCAAACTCATCCAACCATGCCTTTATGGACCTTGCTTTGTGCACTGGGACGCTTGGCATTGTGCTTGGTGATGTAAGGCTTGCATACAGCTGCTCGACAATGGAAACCCATGCCATGAAGCTCCCGGCGCACAGTTTTTGTGCTGATGTTAATGCCAGAGGAGGTTTCAACTCTGCAGTTATTGAGTCAGCAGAGCAATGGCGACTTTAACAGACTATGCGCCTCAGCACTCGGCGACCCCGCTCTGTAACTTTACCTGGTCTGCCACTAAGTGGCTGAGTTGCTGTAGTTCCTAAACACTTCCACTTTGCAATAATGCCACTTACAGTTGATCGTGGAATATCTAGGAGGGAAGAAATTTCACGAACTGACTTGTTGCAACGGTGGCATCCTATTAGAGTACCATGCTTGAATTCAGTGAGCTCTTTAGAATGACCCATTCTTTCACAAATGTTTGTAAAGCCAGACTGCATGGCTAGGTACTTGATTTTATATACCTGTGGCAATGGGACTGAATGAAAACCTGAATTCAATGATTAAGAGGTGTGTCCCAATACTTTTGTCTATATAGTGTATATGTATATGTATAAATAGCTTTTGCAGTTAACGTACTTATGAAGCATATGCGTCATGCAACACTGGAGCTGAAATTATCCAATCAGGATCATTTGTCAGCCCCCATACTTGGCAGAGCTACTTAATGGGCTGAGCTGACATCGAGCGCTAGTAGCTGGACGACACTCCTGGGTGTTCGGACTGGCTGGTAAATCCAGTCCGGTTCTGCCTTAAAGGTTCAAGTTAAGCAAGACTCAGCGGAAGGCTTAGCAGAAGGTGGTCTACATCTTTTCTCCCCCCTGATGGTGCGAGTGTCTCAGAGTTGCACAACAGCTGCGGTCTTGGAATGCCTTTCACCGAATCCCTTTGATAAGTCTTATCTGATGCCACTGTGAGCCGTACCGACCTGCGCCCTCCTGGGTCTCATTTGCTGGAGATTAGCCCTGAGGTAGCACGCTGAGCGGCGTGTGCTGGGTGCTGGCCCGCCCTCCTAAATGAGCTTGTGTCAACTTCTCAAAAAACGCACAATACTTCCAGGGCACCATCCCCAGCTGCATAGTTGTCGTCCTTACCGGGATGGTTTGGTGGAGGGGGGAGGGCAGAGTGCTTCTGTCCTTTGAGGTGATTTGGAGGGAGGGTAGAGGGAGAGCGAGAGTGGTGGGGAGAGAAAACGAGAGAGAGAGATGGGGAGAGAGATAGAGCGGGGGGGGGAGAGCGAGAAAGGGTGAACAAATGAGAGAGAGAGAGAGAGAGAGAGAGAGGCTCACACGCACACACCCACACAAGCGGACACACTCACCCATCAGAGACAGTGAGAAGTATGTAACAGCTCTCAGCGGCACATCTGCTCCTCCTCTCCCACACTTCCTCAGCGAGGAGCGCCATGTCTCGGCCCCTGAAGCGGCTGCAGAGGTCCCTCAGCGACCACTTCAGGTTATCCGCCTCCAAAGCCATGGAACTGCTGAACCCTGGGGCCCGTGAGACACCACTGGCAGGTGAGCTCCGCTGGGGGTGGGGTTGGGGACCGGTACTGCCTGTCAGCAGCGTACCCCTTGTGGAGGAGAACAGTTCCATAGCCAGCATTGATTCATTGGAGAGAATCGCAGGCCTGTAGGCATTACCATTACAGGTTCTTAGGCGAAACCAGACAGAAGCAAATAACGATGAAAAAAAAAAGTTACTGTTCGCACAGCATTCTAGAGCAGGTGGAGGACTGGGTCAGACTTTTTCTCTTCAGCTTCTATAAGTCCTCTTAAATGTCTGTATTCATGATGGAGGTGCACCAGCATTTTCCTGTCTGGTTTATTTGGTAAAGAATGACATCACCCTGGAGTCCTCACTGAAGCTGGATCGAGCCGTCTTTGTGGACCACCATGCATGGTGTTTCACATAAATATTTCCCAGGCAAAAATATGTCCCCTGAGGGTTAGGGTACCTTATTTCCCCCTAGAAGCAGCTGTGCACAGCTGTGGACACTTGGCCACAATTTCTAAAACTGATAAATATGTACATGGTTGCGCTAAGCCAATGCTCTCCTTTGACATAAGAATGAATGAACAAATGAATGAATGAATGAATGAGCTAATAAATAAACACTGTAGAAAATGTTTAGAATATCCAGCTTCATACCTACCCTGTGGGTAAGACTGCTTATCTGCCTTGGGTCTACTTAAATTAATGTTGATTGCTGTCGTTGAGCTAAGACTTAGCAGCAACATAAAACGGCTGGCTCTATTTAAGTTTTGTAGGGTTTTGGGAGAGAGGGAATAGATTGTGCGTTTTAGGTTTTGGGTTCGATATCTGATATTTATTAAAATTCGTAAGCATACATCTGCCATGTTGTGTGGGCTACGTTTCACATGAACACGATGGCTTTAGTTCCATGAACCTCACTCTCCATCCAAAAAGGCCGGGCTGCCTGAGTCATTCCTGGTCTGGAGCGAAACGCAGAGCACCTGGCGTTCCCTCTGGCCCGGATTCAGCACGGCCCCTGCCGTCCAGATGTTTCAGAGCTGAGATCATCCACCTCACTCACTCCTTCCTCTCGGGTAGCTACCATCAGAGTTTCGTTTCATTCCACAGAGCGGGAGACGTGCGAGGTAGAAGCTCGACTCAGTGATTTTCACCGCGACACTGTAGCACTGTGTCAACGCTGTGCTGTTGCGGTTCTGTAAGGGCGCCATGTTGTTTCCATACCGCGCCTCATACCTGACACAGGGACGTCACGCTGCTGCCCACCAGAGTTCTGATGTGCATGACTCTACATTCAGTGTAATGCGTGAAGCTGATTTCCATCTGTACTTTCCTTCAGGTCATTAGTATCTGTTTCTCTTTTAGCTTGCTAGTGCTCCTCTCGCTTTGAGAGTAAAGTCACATTGAAAAGATGGTTGGAATGTTCTTGGATTCCTGTCTTGGAAGTGCCTTCAGGAATACTGAAGTAATAATCATTTAAAAAATGTATGTTGCTGTCTGGAAATTTCACTACGCTCGTTGGGTTTCATTTTGACGTTATCCAGTAGGAAACCAGACAGCAGTTACCATTCCTGTACAGTGCTGTAGGCTGTAGGAGATCTTATTGAGCACATGTGAAGAACAGAGGCTGAACATGACTCACATTGCCCGGGCGTGAATCAATTAAGGTGTCTGAAGGAAAGCAAAGGAAAGATAACTTTGATATAGAATGCTACAGACTACAGACCTAAAATACTACTGTTCCAGCAAGGCTTGTACCATTTCCTACAATACAAAAAATGCTTCAGACCTGCAGTCAGAAGCCCCTGTAAGAGTCACAGCATGTTATTGCTTTATATATGGGCATAACACAAAACTGAACATCGATACGCGCTTGTCAGTAATTAAGGAAATTGGATTGTGTGGCTAGTAACGTTGTAACCACTCCATGTACCCATGGAAACATACTTAAATACGTCTGCATTCCACCAGGAGTTAACTGCCAAGTAAAAAGCACCACTGACACCACTTTAAGGTCTAAGGGCAAAACAGCCGGGATTTGGTAACGGAATTCCCCTGGACCCCTGTGCAACAATGATGAATCCAACTTTGCGTGTTGCGACACAAGCGGATGACCCTCTGTGTACCCTTCTGGTCTGTCTGTGTCGGTAGGTAGGACTATCACGGGAGCCCTTTATCGACAGAAAGCAGGCTAAGCTCATTATCGCTGTGCTTTAAGCACATGGAACAGATAGCAGGGGAACTATTTTTGTCTCGTAATAGCCTTGATCCTTTGTATTTAACTTTGTCCACTTACCTAGATTGTTTCTCCTGTGTTGTAACTGGGGCCGCTTTCTGTAGCCCTTTTGTTTGTGAGCAGTTTGTTTGGCCGCTGTGCGTTGGCAAAAGAACGACACAGAAGCTACTGAGCTTTTCTAGATCACTCCTCCAGCCTCGATTAAATCCACACAGGTTGTCCAACTTGATTGGGATTGCCGCAGGTTTTGATTTCAATGCCATGGCAAGAAAAACAGGGGGGAAAGTAAAAGATTTGCATTGTGAACTCACAAATCAAAAAACCTAAAGAAAATAAAAACAGTGCCATGCGTAAACTCATCATGATGGCCAGAGGGAAGGAAACCAACGAAGGGCAGATAAAATGCGTCGGAATCACCCTGATGGAATACCGCCTTACCATTGCTACAAATTTGACTTTAACCTTGAGTGGCAACGGAGAGCCGTTGGCCTCCCTCCAGCTGGCAGACCGGACTAGCTGCAAGCACATTAAAAGGCTGCATGCTAAGGCAGAGGATGCTAAATTATCCTCATGCCGTTCCTTTCTGTCTGGAAGCCCGTTCCATGTTTGAGAGGCGTGCATTTCTTTTGGCGCTTGACAGAAACATATGGCTCACTCACGCTGCTGTGTTTATCTTGTCTGACATTTTAATTTAGTGTTTCTCCTCCCCAGTCCTGGGGACCTGCTGTGTTTGTGGATCTGGATAATTGATTGAGAGCTTAGGTTTTAGGGATTCATACAGAAATCTATACATAAACACGGTCAGTGCAATAAGAAAAATTAGTCGATCTTGAGTTGTGAAGAGTTATTTTCACACATGGCCAATTTTGCCATTGCAGTACATTCTGCTCTAAATGCTCACACACAAACACATGAGCTTTTGTTTTGTGTGCAGGGAATCAGT
Organism: Hiodon tergisus; assembly: GCA_025775045.1. Lineage (NCBI taxonomy): Eukaryota > Metazoa > Chordata > Actinopteri > Hiodontiformes > Hiodontidae > Hiodon > Hiodon tergisus. The sequence continues at coordinate 4,724 of JAOVYW010000455.1, read as the reverse complement.
TACGAGCTCCCACGGCATTGCCTGTGAATCCCAATAAATCACTAGTGTGTTGTAATTATTTGCTTCATAAAAATTGCAAGAACACATTAGAGGTTCCCTTTGGGCAGAGTTAGTAGGGAGGATTGCAGCTGGCCTGTGGAAGCTCGACCAACACTAACAGCTAACTTGCGTAATTTGGGGAGGCCTGCTCAATAGCCATGGTTTTTAACAAACAAATCCGGAGCGGGTCGAGATCTGGAGAACGCTCCATGTGTTTGTGTTGCTCTCCCTTTCTGATCATGCTTTTCATTTTCACACTTCGGAGCGCTGTGTGCATAACAAAATGAGCTCACCGTAAGTGACTTGGGGACAGAGCTGTCACTGTGTGGAGCAGAGAGGCGCCGCGGGGAGAGTGAGGATAGTAACCTTATAATCGTTTGTTTACGTAGGGAGATTAGGTGGGCCCTTCTCAGTTACAGAAACTGCAGAGCCGGCAGGGCCAGCTCTCTCAGTTCACTCTGCTGGGGTCCAGGGACCAGATAAACCCAGGGGTTGCGCTGCGTACCTTACAAGGTGTTCCTTCACTAAAAGTTTTCTATCACTGACCTGGTCCATTTGTAACTCAACCTCTGGCCAGCTCCTTATGGAACCTGCACTAGAGGAAAAGGGGGCAAATTGGGGAGGATCGAGGCCCAGGGGAAAGGGGGGGGGGGTATCCCACCTGGGAATCAGTGAGGCAATTAAATAGACCCACTGAGCCTGTCTTTAAACAGGAAGCTGGCTAGAGGGACACTGACCACCTCCCGGGGGACCGACCACCCAGCCGACCCCAGAGGAATTTATCTGAGTGGGGGGGGGGGGGGGCTTTTATGTCTGCCTTTACGGCCCCCGTGAGACCCGCTGAATACGATAGCGTACGTCTACAGGCATTCATTCGCTTTAATTAGGCGGAAGCACTGCAGATTACTTACAGATTACACCAATATAATGTTGTTTATTTAGCCGGTCAACCTTTTTGCTTTTCTTCTCCCCAAATCTGCCCTTAAGTTTACTTCCTTGAAGGTATTTTTGTTTCATAGCCCAGTCTGCGCACAACTTTTTATTTTGTTCTCAGGATTCACCTTTAATAACAGGCATTAATAAAACCCATTCTTCCAATGCCTGGTGAAACTCTGCAGAAATCCTCAGGAGGGAGGGGCCTTAAGAAACTGGGATAGAGTGTGGATCAGTGGGCTACGAAAGAAAGGCTTTTGCAACCCGTTTTAATACCCAGCATCTGTTTAACAGAGGTTAAGGACAGGCTATTTATGAAGGAGACTGTGTGTAGGTTGTTGTGACACAATCAAGGAATACAGCCTCGTTTGCTGCATGCTGCCAGTCCCAAAGCCAGCCGGATACACATAATACCCCCTTTCTTACATAGTGAAAGATCTCCCCGATCCAATCTAAGCTTGTTTTCGCATTTCATTTCACTGATTCACATGCATAAATATTTTCTCGTAACACAGCTGAACCCAGCACAGAGGGTTTATTTGTGGGGGGGCTCTATTGTATTCATCACTTTAGAGCCAAGCCCCAGAAAAATGCAGCTCAAAATGTTAGCATTTATAGCTGAACAGCAACAAGGGGGTCGCCAAGGGAGGGGGGTTATTTGTTATTTGCTGCCCTGTCCATCGTTCACTGGTAATGATTCACCGGTAATCCTCCGCAACCCCAAGCTTGCAGTCAGCTGTACCAACTGTGCAAAGTCTGAGCAGATGAATGTCAGCAGCAGTCAAGGACAACTCCTACAGACGCATGCAGCGCTGTACTCACAAGCTGATCCGTCGATCTGGGCGCTTCTCTTGGCATGAGTCAGGCAGAGGTGCAAGCAACTGATAAACAGCAACGGGCACATTGCTGACTTTACCAATGAAAACATTTAGCCCGGCTTCCGACATGGCCTTGTATGCAGCTTGAGACCAAGAATGCTACAATAATGATTGCTTTGTGAAAACTGGAGAGGCCAAAAGACCGTGATGCAGATTTACAGGTTTGAACACATTTACACTTCTCCTGGATTATGGATTGCTCTGATTAGTATCGTCAGCTTGTTTGTGGTTGTCATTGTTCAAAAAACATGAAGCCTAGGCTAAGCACAAAAAACTAGACTAAGCACTAAGACGTATCAGCTTTGATAGGCTGGAAAGCGTTGGACGTATCTACCAATCAGCTTTGATGGACTGGAAAGAAAGAGCACAGGTCAGGGATAAACAGAGGGCGGTGGAAAGGTTTTTGAGATTTGGTGAATTATGACGAGGCGGCGAGAATTCCAATGGAGTGCTCAGGAAAAAATGCGAGACACGGACAAACTAACTGCTGAACGAAAAAGATGCTGACCCTAGGGGATGCCTTCCAAAGACTAAACATCTTCTGAGGAGCACAAATGAGACGGGGGTTAAGCCCTTGGAAGCTTCCAGAGATGTCATTCATCACAGTGGCGTGCATTGCAGGCTGCCACTGAACCATGTCTATGGGAACCTGGTCCAAACAGGATACTCAATCTTCTCATGCGCCGATGACGTCATACATTATAACTGTATTATCTTGTCAACTGTGTCTTTTCTTCCGTCTTTAGTCCCAGTTAGATGAATGCGTATATGTACATTTACGAGCAGTAAAACTACTAAGTTCTAAATTACAAATACTTAAAAGTAATTCATAGCTATCTGCCATATAAGCTTGCCATATAAGCTACGACGATGTGATTTGGTTGATGGACAAAGGGTATGAAGAGGGGTAAAACAATATTCTCTTTCTTCATCAGCTGTTTTCATGTGTTGTTCTCTGTCATGACTCCAAAATAATGTGTAAGGCACAGTTTCCAGCAGAATCGTGTTTTCTGAGAAATTTCCTACGTTACTTTGAGACGGTACAAAGAAGGGCCCTTGTGCTTTCAGACCGTGGCATTGTTTTATGTTTTTGGAGTAGCGCGTCGACTGCCACACAAGAACATTGTTGTTCCACGGAACAAGCAGCCATCTGTGGGAACAAAACAACAATTGTCTGATGGCTACAGTGATGGCACACACATGTGACTGTGCCCTTAAATAATTTCTTCTCAGATCATTGATGAAGACATTTTATTTACACTCCTAACAATTATTTCTGTTAAAAATTAACATCCTTCTCCCTACAGGCATATATTTATAACTTTGTGGTACATAAATCCTCTTCAGCTGAAGAGCCAATTTCCTGACTTCCACCTAAACAAACTTACCCAAACGGCTTATAACTTCAGAAATATGAAGAGTACATGCACACGCAGGGTGTCATTTGATAGCTAAGACCTCGTCGTTTTTGGGGATATGGTAAAAACAATACAGAATATCAAACAAAATATCCAAACGTTATTTTTTTAAATTTTCAGTCATCTTCCAAGTACATGGGTGAGTCAATTGTCAACTTCACAGTCACAGGTGATTGTTGATGGTGTATATGGAAAGAAAGACTACATAGTATGTTTGGAAAGACAAGATCCCCATCTTCTGATAGATATGCATCATTCAAAAATCAGATCAGGACGGATCAGATTTCAAAACATCTCATTACAAGCAGGAATCTGACCCTATCTAGAGGTTATGTCGTCATGTATGAAAATAATCAAGGTCATAATGTCCTGCACAATGTTATATAATACTGCTACCATGTTGTGGAAGCTTCAAGTGAGCTTAAATGTCCTTTAGACCAGTGAGGGCGCCAGCATGTTTAACCCAAACGAAACAAATATCACGTGTGGTGAAGAAAAGTAGGACGGAGGACAAACCATGTTGTCTCAGGAAGAACCGCAGGGTCTGCATGGGGTGCTACGAGTCTTGAAGTTTTTCAGGCCCTGGGGTTTCTGCGTTCTCTGGTCTTCTGGGAATGCAGCTCAATCTGCGTCACCAGCCTCCCCTCGTGTCTGACTCTGCCATCGGCCCCCAGGCCTCGCTCGCTTCACCCACGCGTCGGCTCCACACCGGTTCATAGCGGCCAGAATTCAGTCCCGGGATACAGTGGGGTAAAACCTGTGCTGAACTACACCACACGTGGCTCAGTTCAGAGAGAGAACTGAGAGAGCCGCCTTCCCTCTGGCTCCCGTCCTTTGTCAATTATCAACAAACTCCAAAACAAGCAAACAGGCACAGAGGACACCAGCCACCCTCTCTCTGGCTCCCGTCCATCCTGTCCAACTCCAAAGCAAACAAACAGCCACGGAGGACACCAGCCCCCCCAAATATTGACGTAGGGCTGGCTGAGAGCATAAAGTGAACCCAAGTGGACATTTACAGATCCTATCCCTTTAAGCATCTATAAGAGGCCCATCTGTTTGGGTTAAACATTAGTAAGGCAGGGTTTTCAAAGTGTGCCTCTCACTGATGCTCATTCTGTTTAAATGGGTTTGCTGAGTAAACTCTCACTGTCTCTTTTTGTTGTGAGAGGGCACTGTTTATTTAATTAAGTTGACTACAATTCAATTAAATAAAGACTTTAACCCTCAAATGTGGAGTTCAGCAAGTGTGGGTGAAAGGAGTAGCCAGTTTCATAAGTTATAAAGTCTATTTCTATGGGGAAGTGTCCAACATAGATGGGCAAATAGATTACTGTTGCCTCAAAGCTGGCCCTCCTCCACTGCTCTGCACTGCGCTTATCCACACACACACACACACACACACACACACACACACACACACACACACACACACACACACACACACACACACACA
>JAOVYW010000452.1:0-17511 GCA_025775045.1 Hiodon tergisus | reverse complement strand
TTTGTTGCCAGCGGTTTGGACATTAATGGCTGTGTGTTGAGTTATTTTGAGGGGACAGCAAATTTACACTGTTATACTTTTCTAAAATGGGCTGGGCTTTTCTAAATGACTGGGTGACCACAGGAGAAAATGACGCAGGAGGGGAGATCTGACTGTATTCTGGGGTAAGATCTGCCCCGCTACCTCTCACTGCCATCCCCTCAGTTCCCCCACTTAATGAAAGTTGCTCTTGTGAAGAAATGAAAAACATACCCCTAATAGAACGTGTGAGTTATTAGTCCAATGTTTATTCAGGGCCTACTCCAATAACTGTGTTCACCTGGGAGCTCTGAGTCAGGTCCTATTTCTGTTGGAAGACTGGACAGAACAAACCTCCCTCAGTGTGGAGCTGGTTGCCCACCTGTGCTGCTGGAACACACGTAGAATTTATCAGGGTTTTTTACCATTCACTTATTTATAATTTATATTCTACTAATATTCAGAATACAGCTGCTTTTTATGGTAAAAGAAAAAATATATAAAAAACTCAGTTTAGAAATTCATTTTCAAAGATTATTTATTATTTATTAATTTTATTTAATAAGTAATAAATATAGCTGTATTATTAGTATTATAGGGAAGTTCAAATACATTCAGGAACAATAAGATACAATAGTATACAGAAGGAATTATTTTAGCTGTATTTTTTTAACATCGTCATGAAAATTGTAAATATTGAAATGTAAATACTATCCAGTAATACGATGCTCGCAGGACCAAAATATTTTAATTGATTAACATTTATATGTTACAAGAACGAAGAAGGACGAAGTGTATTAGAAAAGAAATCCACTCCAGTAGTTGTCAGCTTTGCGAAAAAGGCTCAACTTGAATCTTAGAATCTTAGGCAGCTTGATATTCTTTTTACAGGTTGAAGGAAACTAGGACTGCAAAAAGATGTCCAATTTAAAGTAACTCGAGCCTTGAAATAAACGTGAAGCGGTTTTCCACGTAAAATGCATAACCCAAACCAAACACAGAGTCGGAGCAGAGACGTGCCACGGGACCGGAGTAATCGGGAGTAATTACCGAGCCCCTTGAATGAATCAGCACCCGTCCCAGCGGCCTGTTTGCTAAAGCGTGGTGCAGCAACTTTTCAAAAGGACCTCGGAACAGACACGCTTTGGAAAACAAACTGTTGAATAGGCTGAAGCTGATCAGAAAGCTCCTCAGGGGCTCAGCGTGGAAATGCAGACAAAGTGCCAACACAGATGCGTCAGCGTAGGTTTTCAGTAATGTTTCTTTCACTTTTTTGGCATAAGCTCTGTTAGGTTTTCTGGTTTATTTTGCTTTTCGTTTTTCTGTCCATGGTAAGGCATGCTGAGTTCAGAGCATGCTCTTTGTTATTAAGGAAAGCTTTGTTTCATTGTTGTTTAAGGGACAAATAATTAAACAAAAAATTTGCTTTGTTAAAATTGAGGACTAGTAAAAAAATTCACAACAAAATTATTTCAAAAGACAAGAATATAAATATGAACTTTGATCGCTGATTGTTAAATAGTATTATTAAATACATAGGCTATCTGTTATCTTCAGCCCTTACAATTATTGTTTTTTAAAGAGATGAGGGTTCCATATGTCATATTTATATTAGTTAATGTAGTCCATTTCTACAGTTAGTTTGAATTTTTAGAAAGTATTTATTGTTATTTTGGAGGGCAGTTAGCGAGGATTAGAGGGAAAAAATTCTCAATGTCAGCTGGTTTTGTCCACAGCAATTAATAAAAAATAATCTCGGCAGCTGTTCAGATGACTCCAAAATATTTAGTGGGATGGAAGTATATTCATTTGAATTCATGGTCTGTATTTTAGGCCTGCAGATACAGTAGACAAGAGAAGATCGTCTGTTTAAGGATGTCTACATTGTTCGTACAGGGAAAATCTGCTGCAACTCTTTGTGAAAGTGCTCTATGTTTTAAGAGCTTTAAATTAAGACTGAGCGTCAGTCTAAATTTATCAAACATTTGGCAGCTTACTGGTCTTGAACTGATGAAGTATCCTAGCGCTTCCACTGGAGATCATGTCAGGCTAATTGCTAATTACCAACTGGGGGAATCCTATCGGGTCTTACCATCTCAAGTCACTGGAAAGGGGTGACAGATGACAGAGCTGCTCTATCTGTCAGAGATGTTTGCCAGTTTTCTGACGTGGAGGAAGAAAATCTTGTCACTGAACTCAAGGTGTTCTACTCATCCTATGCTCTTCCAACCAGCGATGTACAAGCTATGCTAAAGTTTGTTAAAGTCAAAGATGTGGACACAGTTTTCCCTACCCTGACTGAGCTCCTCAAAATATGTCCCACATTGCCAGAGACAACCGCTTCAGTAGATTGGTCATTCTCTAAACTGATCAAGACCCAGCTCAGGAACCGATGTGGGGAAGGCAGGCTCTCAGATCTTCTGCTGCCATCCATTGAGAGGGACATCCCAGTTGACCCAGACCAGATCATTGGTATTTACAAACACATGGCCAAAAGAAGAATTCTATTTCTACTCTGATTCCACCACCCTGACTATCTCCCTACCCTGACTAAGCACCTCAATATACAGCTCATTCTCAGTGACAGATTTCTGCGCGCTGGCGCCCCACCACACGCAGGTGTCCTTTTTATTTTTTTCACCCACGCCCCTCAGACAGCCTGAGTCGGCCACTGGATTCACACATTTATCAGGCTTCAGTCCTTCCTCTTCTATAGCATACAGTAGTGATTCATAGACATCTGTTTAATCATTTGCAGCACATCTTAATCCAGTAGGCTATGATTACATTTTATGTGTGGCTAATGTTTCGTCGTCCAGAACGAAATACAGTACTGTGCAAAATCTTAGGCACCCTGGCTATTTTTCCGTAAATGTAGTCTTTGATGTTTATTTTTAGTTTTCTGCTTTATCGTGATAGTAGAAAAGAACTTTTTTTTTTTTTTAGATTTCCAATCATTTATTTTCCAAAAGAAGAACAAGGAGTTCTGCAACAGATGGCATCCACATTATTGAGGCGGTCTAGGATTACCTGGACAGACTGAAGCAAGCATCTACCTGCTGATTGTCTTATGAAACAGTGAGAATTGATAGTTTAAAGGTAAAGGGTGGTCACACCAAATATTGATTATATATATTTTTTATGCTTGTTTGTTTTATTATTATTTATTTTTTCATATTAATAACCTCTTAATTTCTTTCCTTTTGAGAGCATCTTCACTTTACAGAATTGTTCGACTTGTTCCTCAGACTGTATTATTTGAGTTTGTTCACTATGAATACACCCTTTTGGGCCTTTTTCAACCACCACCAAGTACTGGGGCCTGGGGTTTCAGTTTGCTAATTAGACAGGCGATGTGGTGTGGTCAGTTTCTTTAGTGGTGCATGAAGCGGTCGACTTTGTACTATTTGCTTTTCACTCCCTGTGTTACTGTCCATGCCCTTTCCATTGGGCATTTAGGTTTTTTGTATAGATCACTACTATGGTCCATTTTAAGAGGAAGTTCAAACATGTTTTTTTTTTTCCAAATATATTTATTAAAACCTTGAAAACTGCATTTTGTGTGTGTAGATATGTATTAGAGATCCCAATCCTCTAAATAAACTGAGTGCGGTGTCTGAGTCTACTGAGGAGGCCTACCAAGTCTGACACGCAGGGACTGCCTCGTGTTCAGTTTAATCGGGACCAATTAACTTGATTTATAGCTTTGTTTGAAGTGAAAACATAAGACAGAGTGTTTCGTGTTACAGGCTTAATACTTTTCGGAAAAGCCATCAGCAGGGAGTCATAACAAATGCAATCAGACCCGCGTATAGCCCAGGTAATAGACTAAATGCTAAAACAGACTGGGTGTTAGGACTTCTCTCTATTTTTCCAATTAGACGGACCCGAGGTAGGGCTAAAGGAGAAATAGCAATACTGACACAAAGGGCACTTATGAGAAGAAGAGGCACTGTTTCTACACTGGGCTCATTATAGTTCATGTAGCTTGCAGATAGTTCACAGTGGCATCTATGGCAGCTTCTGTGTGGAGTGTAAGGTATATTTCCGCTTGCTCTATAGATCTGCATCTATGTCCTTGACTTATTTTAAAATCTTCTGATGTTTGATTTGGAAGGTGAAAATGGTATTTGCAGGTATGTTAAAGCAGCTTGTCTGCAAGTGAGTGGTGATGACTAGTGGAATGTAATTGAGTCATGTAATTCCAGAGGAAACGTTTGGTGGGTTTTGTTCAGATCGGGGATAAATGTGAGGCTCACACCTCCCGTGCTGAAGATATCGCTCTTGGAAATGCTCTTGCAGACACCGCAGTTAAAGGAGCTCCTCAGGCACACTCACCTGACCACACGTTCGCCACGATGTCTCCTGTATTACTCTCTCCTGACAACGTCACTAAACCACCCCATCTGAATGACGTCAGAGCTCTGCAGGCTGAGGCAGAAGAAAGTGATTGGGTTAAGTGGGTTAAGAATGGATGCACTTTGCAGAGCACTAAGGATACAACAGTCCTTTCACTGCCCATACCACCCACAGTCTGCAGGAGCTGTAGAAAGGGTGAATGGAATTTTGAAAAACAAAATCGTTAAGATTGTCACGGACTTACGTTTTCAGTTTAGTTTTATGTTTGTTGTAGTTTTAGTTTTTACCCCCCAGTTGTGCTGCTAGTCTTAGTCTTAGTCTTTTCATACCGTTTTTGTTGGTACTCTCGTTTGTTTGTTCTTGACATTAAGTCGCACAGTTACTTATTGTGAACATAGTTAACAATCAGTTACTATGGGCTTCAGTTTTGAACATATAACTTTCTTGCAAAAAACAGTTTTGTATTTTGTATTTTGTATTTGTATTTTGCAGATTTGACCAACCTCAAGGTGCCTCTTCCTACTGGCAAAGAGCAGATATGCTGGCTTGATTGATGTCAAGTTTTTTTCAGTAAATGCTGTTTTCCAAATATATATTTTTTCAGTTTCATAAAACATTATGAATAAGGTAAAAACTAGATTATTTAAAAAAAATGGATAGTCAACTAACCCATACAGCCCTGCACTCAAGTCCTCTCCTTAATCAAATGGATTTCTGAACTTTGGCATCCTCCCATTCATGGACATTTTAGAGCCACAATTGCATACTGAAATTCAAGCTCTGTGTTTCTCCCTTTAACTGTGATATATATTCTCACAGCTAGGATAAACTCATTTTCAAATGTCTCAAGCATCCCCCCTCCAAAACTGGGACAAGGATAGTCATGTCTGTAATGGTAATCTGGTTTGGGGGGGGAAAAAAGCACTTAAATGGCCTGTTGATCTTGGCAAGTGAGAAGTTCCCATCCCCCTGGCACCTGCAGCCATGTTAAATTGGTGCTTGCCCCTCTCTGCCAGCCGGGCGTAGGTGTTAGTTGCTCTTGGCGTAGTAGCTGTTATTCTTCTCATAAGTCTCCAAACGCTGAAACAGAGATTTACGTGTCAATAACAATTTTTTTTCACTTTGCAAGTCTCCAATGCAATCAATCAGTCTAAAGAAGGTGCCAATAAGTTCACATTTATAGGTCACCAAATAACATGGAGAGTGTGTTTTCCAGGGTCAACAATATTATTTCCATTCGCTGATTTAAGCTGCTTAAAAAGAGAATAATAAAAAGCCTTTGTAAACATCAACTAAGGGTTTAACTTCATTATCAGGCCTGACATATGTTGCTTTGACTGCAGAGAGATAAAGTTTGAGCTGGCCCAGGACATATCAAGTTTAAATTGTTTTTAGGAATATAGACAGTGGCTTGTGTACTATCGATGCCAAGAGGGTAAGAACAACGTCCTAATTACTTTTTTAGCTGAAAAGATTGACGTTTAGAGGTTTTGGATTTCTTAAAGGGAAATAGCACATGAAACCTTCACGTTACAGCAACAACACAGCAGTAGTAGCTGAAGGTGTCGATTAACATTCAGTTTGACAAGTATGAGCCAAATTACAGAAAGATCCTAACTGCAAAATCTTATCATAGGAATTATTGGTGTCAAATTAGGAAAATCCATATTCAGTATAAGGGATTCTTAACTAATGTCAAGGTAAAAAAGAAAATAATGTATTACAGAACTTGCTTATGTCCTTAATTTCCTATGTTTTGATTATAACACACGGTTTGAAAAGCAAATGTTATAAACGAAATAACATCAGTCCGACGAGTATCACAAAATTGTCAGGAAACGCTAGCTGGTTCAGTTGACTTTAGCCAGAGTAAATACCAAAGATAACATGCTGTTTGCTGTTATGATGTTTCGGTATTGGTGATCCACTGAACTAGGTAGCAAAAATGTAAAAAATAAAAATAAAAATTTATATCTTGGTTATGAAATAAACATGGTATCTAGCCACATGTGTTAGAACTACCTGACAAACACTTTCAAGACTCATTCTTTTTTTGAAAAATCATCAGAATCTGGGTGAAAACAGCTAAAATACAAATCTGCTTTTTTGTTTTTTGTTTAAAAACATATCTATCGCTTTATCTCTTACATTTAGGTGTAGAACAGCAGTGGCAACAATGAAATTATTACGCCTGCATATTGGCGTGGATATTAGTAAAGATGCTTCCATTCATCAAGAGAATATTAGATATGATGACAGCAGGAAGACCCTTGTAATACGGTATTCATGAGGGCTAGATACGGTGTATAAAGTGCTGTCAAGGCTGGCTAGCCAACCCCATGTTGCCCACTGATTATGTTTTGACAAACATTCTTGACTTTTTTTTTATTGGGTAAAGCAGGCGATGTGTCCTTGGCCTTTGGCAAGCCCACCCACTTTGTAAGGGGCACACTGACTTAGAGAAGAGGACAGGTTGTAACCCTATAGCTGGTGTTCTGAGGTGTGCCTGCCAAAAAAGAGAGGGTTGCATTAGAGGAGTTGGCAATAACATCAAATAACTACTTTTGTGCCCTGATGCTAAATATTGCGGATATTCTGTCAAGCGTGGGAGACACAGCAATCTAGATTGCACAAACATGTTGAAATCGCTTCATTATAAATAAACTCTCATTCTTTCAGGAGAGTTTACGTTTTAAAAATGCAATTTATTATATTTTCCGGGCTGGAACGAATAGAATATGTCTGGCCAGGGAAATACAGTAAAAGCTGGAGAGTAGTAATGTAGTAATCAGTGTGAAAATAAATAAAACTAAGATCAATATAACGATTCAGTGATCAGAGACAAAGCTTTTTGTAAAGTTGGCGCCACCCTGCATGTGTCGAATCCAGCATACCAGCTAACAGGCCTTTTCTCAACATTGGCTGTCATTTCTCAAAGAAAATATTAATAAATCAGTGACTCATGCATCTGAAAAGAATGGGAATAAGAGAGAAAAAGGGTAAGAATGGAATTTAGAGTTCAGAGTTAATTAAACCACATTGTAAGGTTCCAAAGATAGTGAAATTAAATGTGGGGCGAAGATACATTTTTGAGCTGAAAAATTAATTTATATCCATGTATTATCCTTCAAAGAAGTCACTATCTGCCTTGTCTTTTGTTATCGCCGTGGAAACATTAATTTGAGACCCTTTCGGATCTTAATAATCGAGACGTGTGTGGATTGACTGTGGAAGCAGTTTCATTTTTTGTGTTATTGTGCTCCTTCTGAAAGGGTCCAATAAGAGACTTACCCACATTCCACCATGCACAGAGATAGCGATCCAGTGCTCTGCTTTGTTTGTGGCAATCGCCCATGTTGACGCCATATGGTCCAGAGCAGTTAAAACTATCTCCCTGCCACATCACAGAGTGTACAATGGAAAAAGAAAAAGAAATAAAAAAACAAACATGATACAGATCGGCAGAGGGTTCAGACTAACTAACCAAGGCTCCAAAATATTGCTATTTGATAAAGAACAATGTTGCCAAGGCAACACTTCTCCTCCTGTAAACCTTATGGATAGGATGCACCTAGAGTGTCTATAGGCCTGCCTCTGAGGACAGATGTAAAGAATGGCATCCTATATGATTACTGCAACTTCTCAGGAGGAATGCTACGAGACTTCACCTGTCAAACTGTGGTTCCTAAGCGGTTTGTTTTTTTTGTCCCTGGATGCTTAATTCTGAACCTCAATACTTAAATATGACTTAATGTGAATATGATGATATCCCACAGACCCAAACACAACGTAGTATGTGAACAACTTTTCCCAGAGAGCTCCTTGATAGACTTAAAATTAGGCTATTTTGAGCTCCACAAAATTCATGATCAGAGCAACAACCACATTATTATGTTATTTTACTTTGCTAATATTTTATCAGTTAGGACCAGTAAGCAGGAAATATATGTAATTCATGAAAATTAAAGCAAAATGCTCGGTACATAAAATAACATATCTTAAAAACATTCCTGGAATTTGATATTGATATTGATTGATCATGTAGAAATGAGTGACTATACGAAATGACCAACAGATTTTCTATGCTTCCTTTTCAAATTGAAGTCTTAAAAAGTCCTTTGATAAATTCACAAATAAAACAGTATGAATAAAAAAAGGGATTTATTTACATCAAACATAAATGGCAAGTAAAATTCATTATATGAAAAAACTTTGGCCAAAGTATCTGATAAATTTTAATCTTTGCCTTCAAACCAATAGGCATTTCTTTTAGAAATATTTGAATAAATAGTTTAAACTTTAAACTAATTGTAGAATTTAGTTTAATAAATTTTAACAGATAATGAGAAATAACTAGATTAGTGGAATAATATTGGCCTACACAAATTTTACACATACTTATGTCAGTCTGAAATAACTGAATCGATATAATATTTATATATTTACTGAGATGTTTACAGAGTAGATTGAAGATCGATCATGATTGATCATTGGTGATTTTAGCATAATGAAAATAATCTTCAGAAACATAAGAAAAAATACAATAGTAAATAAAATGCATCAACATTAAATGTAATTGGCCCTATTGTATGGAAGTTTATCTCTCACAAGAATACAGATTAACATTACATTACTCTCTAACCTTAACATTTCTGTATTTGTTGATATTTTATTTATCTCTTCCAGCTTCTGTATGTACCAGATTTGTTTGCTACGATGGACAATGATTAGATTTATTCATATCGTTTGATTGTGTTCAGGAAGTTAGTCCTCTAGTTCTTGTTTCAATTTGTGGACTTTCTCGGGAGCAAGAATTTTCTACATGCCTGGGTTCGTTCAGTTCCTACAAGGACAGAAGGTCTCCACAGGTACAGAACAGCCCTGAGGTAGGACATAATGACTACCATGTCAGCTTTCGTTATACTCATTATACTAATAAACTAAAAAACAAATGATGGGAGTTTCTGTGAGGTCAGTCTTTGTTTTATCAGAACACAAAACACTCCATCACTAAGATGAAGTTTGAGTAAAGCATTGCTGCTCTTTGAGTGGCACTTACAGAAGAGGCTTTTTCATTGAAACCCTCCCATGTTTACCAAAAGAATACCGTTGAAATCAAATGGTACTTGTAATTTGCTGTATCCTAATGCTTTAGGAGATGTTGCAATCGCTGGCTTCTAGGTTGAATTTGTCTCCCAAACCACTTTTCTGACAACATGTTTTCATTTCTTTTTTTGTGACAAATAGATATTTCACAATTCTTTTCAATATATTTACATATTTGTTGATTTAATTTATTACTGAACGTATATGTACATGACTTATCTTTAGATTTATATTGATTCTACTATTTATTAAATTGATTTACATGGACACTGTACCAGTGTGTGACCAGTGGTTTTATTCATTTTCAAATTCAGGCTTTATTTATTATAAAATATATATATGTTGGATACATAAAAATGTATCCAAATTTTTTCTTTTTCTGAAGGTTTAATTGTAATAAAACTAGCTAGCTTATCTATGCAACAGAAATCCAAATACTGTAGTTTTATCTCATTATCTCTACTTGCTACTTATTATTTTACACTACTTATCACAGATTAAGATTTATGTTTACTATGTTTTAAGAAATTCCTGGTGTTTCATGCCGAATCATCTCTATATTTACTAGCCCGTCAGTAACAGCTTTCCCCATAAGTAGTTGTGTTTAAAGAAATCATAAATAGAATCATGCTATTCGATTGTATTGGACAAACTAAACAATCCACTTTAAAAAAAAAAAAAAGGTTGTTAAATATAACCTGATGCAATTGTTTTTTCATCAGGGGTGTTTTCTTGATTTTGCAGTTTAACCCGAATTCCGGAAGCCAACATATGAGGTGCACTTTGCATGGATCGAAATTAGTATGTACGACTGGTCTGACCCGTAAATAAATTCAGTGCGTAGCTTGTATAGTTTTGATAAAGCCCATCAACGCAGCAATGTTTTGTGTATGCAGCCCTAATACATGGATTTGCGTGCACGCACCTTTGATAAATGAGGCCCGATAACACACTGAATGGAACTGTTCTGTTGAACTGAACTGTCCTGATTTTTTATTTCTTTTTCTGTAACCTCCTTTTATACCCCACAGAAACTAGTTATATTTGGAAGCTTCTATAAAGCCTGCTATGAACTTTGACAGTAAATGTTGATTTATTATTTATATTTTTAATGTATTTGTAATTTTTTAAAAATCTAAATAAATTTAAATTTCTCTTGTACTTTTGTTAGAAAAACATTTAATCGAAACCTTTAATTATTTGTATTTTTAAAAAATCATTTAATTATTTGTATTTACTTGTCCTATGCTATTATTTATTAACTTTTAAAAGAGAAGCCCTGCTGATTCCCACTCAACCCAACCTAGGCAGCGGGCAGGCAGTTGTGCACCACTGCTGTGCACTCCCAATTACAGTCAGTAAATGATCTGGGGCCAATGATCTGGATTCGAACATGCAAAATCATAGAGCTCAGCCAGCATCAGCACCTTCACTGACTGGCCGCTCTTTTACCTGAATTATTCCGATTCAATTTTTAACAGGGCAAAATAAAACAACGGTGTGGCACACAGCTGGCAGCCACGCCCTCCCAAGCAGGACAATGGAATGGCAGCAATGCTGAGAGGGTGGGCCACGCCCTCTAATTGAACCTCGTTGTGCACCTGAGTGTGGTTCCACTAATGGTAATCACACTCAGGTGCCAACAATCCCAGGCCCCTCAAAGGAGAGAGAGACCTGGATGGGTGGACACTGCGGTGGTCTGTAAACGGTATGTGTTAGTTGTTCCCGAGAGGGAGGTTTTGTTTAGTGTTTTATTTTGTTGTTATTAATCGGAATCTTTACGTTTGTTGAAAGAATGTAAGATAAAAGGCTTGAAACCTACCCCAATGCCCCGTTCTCCTGTCGCTACAAACGGAGATGCATTAGGCTGAATGACTGCTCATTTATTAGAGCATTCTTCAGCTTTTTAACAAAGACTCTACAGAAAATGGTAATGCACCTGCTACCTTGTTTTTGACTGAGCTTGGGTGCGAGATGCACTGACTGGCACCAGCTGACCCGTCCTGGGGTAAGAAACGATGAAGGCTTTGGGATGAACAAGATTTTGATGTGTACAAATATTCCTGGAAGGACTGTTCTCGTTCACAAGTGTGCCCTGCAATTTTTGGCAGTGCAATGTTCACGTTCGCCGCATTTGGGATCCATTTTGGCGCTGGAATATTAATGTCCGAGCCAGCTAGACTCTCAAAATAACTCTGCAGATGCGGAGATGTTAATAGCTCTGGTAATGCATCAGGATAGGGTCTTCCCTCCATGCAGCATTCCCAATTTTCCGCAAATTCTGTTCTCGCTACTTCCAGGTGTTTGACAGTCAGCAGGTGGCACTGCCCAGGTAATTGCTCATGGCCACACTCATTCGACCAAGGTCTGGGAAACTCTTGAGGCCAGCAGTGGAAATTGCACTCGAGCAAAACAGGATTCGTTTCATGCACAGGGAGGTAGGCAGTTGCCGTCGGCTTGGCGAGCAGAGGGCACTGGGAAGGTGATGCAGGGGGCAACACAGAATTAAGGATTTTAAGTCCAGACTGGTCCTCCCATTCTCTCTGTCTCAATTCTCTCTCAAACATGATGCCCTCCAGCTCTTTGTCAGCAAAAGCTCGCCTTTTTCTCATCCTCTCACTGAGAGTGGGGTATTGCAACCACTTTGACCAGGCTGTGTCTTCCACCGTAGGAGATTTATATCCTGAAGAATGAGAGGATATATGTCAGAGGACTCTTGGGTTCACTAAAATCAGCCCAGGAGACCATAAATACTTTTCCCCCATTATTAAATCACAGTTTAACCAAGACATTTACCAGGAATACTTTGTGAAGTTTCAAATTATTTCCAATTGATTTAACTGCAATTAAGTAAATTATAGATTCATAATTTGTGGTTATTTTTTATTAATTCTTTTGCAATGTGACCTGCGTAAGTAAAACAAAAAGTTTTGTGCTCTAAAGACACTAATTTAATGACATTACCATTTAAAAAAAATAACATTATCATGTTAATCTTACTCAATTTTGACATGCCTCAGCAGTGTAATTAGCTATGTAAGCTAGGTGTAAGGCAATATTTTTTTTAATTCTGTAAGTTTACCTTCGAGTATACTCTTCGCCAGAAAACTGGGTGCCCTTGAGTATCGCTGGTACGCTGACTTTCTAAATGGTAACGAGGGATTGACACCTACTTTTCCCTGACAAGAGGAGAAATTTTTAATCATTATTCAGTTCATGTTGTAATATATGTTGCTAACACAAAACCACTTTATTTGTATTATGTAACCTTCTCGCTTAATCATTAGACTAATTTATACGTAACACTACAATTAATTACACAGTATTTTATAAAGTATTAAGGGCAGAGACAGTAATTCTATTTTTAACAACTGGTTGACTACTTTTATAACAACCTATTTTATGGTAAACGGTTAATTAATTGCCACTGACGCTTTAGCTGTACGTGTAATTATCGTTAATTTAAAATGCATGTATACATTAAACCTAACTATTTACCAAGTGTGATATTTATAGGACATGGTCGAATCACATTCTTATTTTATATATTGCACCAACAGGCGTAGAAAGCGACGGACTTACCTGGGTGGCTTGCTGTCTCCTCAGCGCGACTTGGGCTGCCATCACGCGTTGTCGCTCCACCACTAGCAGGCAATTGGTACATTGACAATCACGCCAGCGACAGAACCGCTTGTGCCCCTTGAGGCACGACACAACGCCGTGATTTCTGCAACGGGCGCATTTGGGGCTGCGGGTCAGTCTCCGCTTCTGCTGTTGCGGCTGTTCCGCCCCGGGTATTGTTCTCCTCTCACTCCGAGTGCACTGCTCAGGGCGCAGAGATTCGTCAAGACTCTCCACATCAATTTCATCATCACACTCGGATTTAACCAAGTCAAGCTTCGCGGAATCAGGTTTTAGGCCCTTTTCCAATGGAGTGCACATCTATAACAATTACCTTATCAGCTCTGTTACTTTTAACTTTTACTTTATTTTCTTATTTCTTCACTATACTTTACTGCCTGACATGAGACTGTGGATTCTGACTCCAGAATTGTTTTTCACGCTGTACAAAACACACACAGCCAATAGATACCAATTACTCTTAGGCATAACTGTTTACTGCACGATATGAAAGCAATTAGACACAGCACTGCCAGCTGCAACCTAACACAAAACTGCAAATTTCAAGCAAACTGATTTGAAATATGCACACGCACCATGTTATTACCGTCCCTAGTTACTACATAGCTTGAACTACTATTTGGGTCATTGCGTATAATGAACTTCCCTTCTCAACAAATCGCCAAAAATCATCGACGTCACACAGCCAATTAGAAGTAACTTCATTTTCCCGAGCGTCAGCGTCTTCCTGAAACCTAAACCGTCGGATTGCGGGTGTCCTTGCCAGCTTGGCTTCATCCAATCAAACGGGTTTTCGTTTTCTTGTAAAACATGCTTTAAAACCACTTTGTGAAATTTAGTTTTTGTAATGTTTTATTATTTCAGACTTTACATTCGGAATAATAAGAAGTTCTTATGTATTTATTAAATTATTAAATGTTGAGCGATTTGCTTCTAAAGGTAGATGACTTATTTGGTTGCTGGTACAGATGACAACAGTTTATTTTAGCGGATAAGGCAGTCTTCTTGCACTTGCTTACGTTAAACTCCACTATACTATTGTTCTCTCTATATATATGAAGATGACCCAAACACTCCACTTCAAATTCACAATTTAATTGGTTAACACTCACCATAAATTGGTTATCAATCAATCAATATTCTTTTATTTAATTTAATTTTTTTGCATAGTTCCATGTTACATGGTACAATATATCCCCAGAAAGCACACCTGAGGCAATAGTGGCAAGGACAAATTCCCACAGCTGGTAGGAACAAACCTTGAGAGGACCCCATAATAAAGGGGGAGCCCATCCTCTGCTGGTCAGCATCTGGAGTTATAATAACCTTAAATAATGTTCAAACATGGTCAAATGCTCCATTTGGGGTGGGGGCAATGGAAAAAACGGATATAACGTGGTTTTTTAAGTGGGGTCAAGGGAACCTGGTTTGTGGAACTGACTAACCCCATCACCGGTAGATTAAAAAAGTGATGTGTTGCTTTGACCAGTTCTACTATTGTGCTGCCTGAGCCAACACCTTCCCTTATTTTTTGCCCTCCGTTTTGTAGTGGCATGTGGGTGTGCCAGTCAGAAAGAACGTGATAGTCGCAGTGACGGTTGATGTTTTTCATTGGCTGTCCACCAGTGTTGCATGGCTCGTTCGTTACCACGGTGAAAGTCCTGTCATGAATGTAGTATTGTAGAACCATAGGGGGCTGGTCTGCACCGTTCATCAACTGGGGAAAAAACACAGCCTCAGTGTGCAGGATGTTAATATCTGAATTTGCATTGTATCAGACCACAGAAAATAAGCAGCCTCGAATACCTGGAAAGACTTTCAATGTCAGAGCCAAAAAGAGCTTGCTGGGCTAGCTTTTATTATGACTTCAATAAGGCAAAGGGGTTCTTTTATCATCTCGCCAATTCCTAGAATGCCAAAATTACTTGGGGCAGTTAATTCTGCACTGCCTCAGTCCTCAGGGGTTTCAGGGGTCCTCTTCTTACAACAATGTCTCCCATGTATTTCATCTCATTCTGTGCCAGCCTGAATTTAATTTGGATTAGCGTCTGTTTTTGCATAATGGTCTCCACAAGCTGGCATGAGAGATTCTCAACAGGGTGTTGATTGGTGTTTCTTTTGTGTTATTTTCTAAACACGTTGCTGCATTCTTCACCACTCCAGCACTCCACCAGTAAACAAGAGCCTGGCGTTCCACAGGATGTGCTGTAGTTTTCTGCTGACGCTCAGGGTCGCGCCAGCCTTGACAGCACAGCAATCACATCTCTTCCCAGACATCATGCTGTCTGAATAATAATAACAGACAACATTTCTCTCTCATATTTTAACAGCACAAAGCAGGGCAATGTGACAACAGCCGTAAGTGCTTAAATGCCTGGTCAACAGTTATGAAATACATCTGGATCCATCAGGCCCCATACAGCAGCATATTTAATTCATCTGGCGGGTGCGATTTTACCCTTTTCCAAACCGAGAGTCCTGGTTTTGTATACATTGTAAATTTGGTAATTTTGTTGCTCCTTCTTCATGAATCATATAAGCACTAAAGAAAAAATGTGTTTTGTTGCTAAAAGATCACATTTTATAATGAAAGGGAAACTTATTGAATGGAAATTTCAATAAAATTGAAGTATATCACCATTTTTTTAAAATGCTGCAGTCTAAAAAACATCTTGAGGTCGCTGCCTGACTTTTAACAGATCTTGGCCACACCTTTACTTCACTTTCAAGATTTTGTGTTTGAACAAACATTCAAGGGATTTAACTGTGCCCAGACTTTAATTTCAGGATAGAATATCATCCAAGCAGTTGCATGCCCAAAGCACCTTAATCAAATCATGGGCCCCTATTTAATCAAGTCTTAAAAGCCATAGAGCTGTTGCTGCAATAAGTTTCAACAGTGCCACCCCGTGGTTATAGTATTGTGATGGCATCAATTTGGTTGTGGAACATAAGGTAAAGTATTCGTATGAACCAGAACCAAATTTGAAAAAGAAGGAAGTTTATGTGTTATTAGTCATTTTCAAAATCTTATTTAAATCAGGACTGAAAAAATCCAAAACCAAAAACGTTCCTTAAAAAAATCTTTAAAAAAACCAATGGAATCTAGATTAAGTGTTATACATTTCAAAACAAGAAAAATATAAAAAAGCCTGAGATGGGATAAAAGAGAGGACATTTTTGGTCTGGCATGTTAAAACAAATATATTATAGGCAATCATAAGATTTTTAAAAAGGAATTTGGTGCATTCGGTGGAAACTCTCATTTGGCATATTTTTTACACAGTGTCATAGTATTTTAATTATAAAACATAGGTACTGCAAGTACTGTACGGCAGGTCTGGCAAGTTACACGCAAGCTAAGAAAATACAAAATAAGTCAAATGTAGCGCTATTCAAAAATATTAGCTCTAATTTAGACCTGGTAATTGCATTAGTGCTGTTATTTTTGCTCAGTTTTTTAACTATTGTTTTTATAGGCACTTAAAGCAACGTGTATATGGTGATGTATGTCAGCAGTGGAAATCAGTTCCCACCACATTTGTGTACAAGAAATGGATGAAAAATTCAGTGATATTGGTGCCATCTAGTGGATCTACTGATCGCAGTTTTTTTTTTTAAATACTGCTCCTCTCCAGTGATCTTTTCACTGTAATAATTGGAGGCACTGTTTGCAATATTTTAAAATCTCAAGAGCAGAACTATGATGATTAGGACACATTAAATTGCTACAAACTGGGGAAACTGTTGGGGTAATCGGGTAACCATGGACGTTTGGATGTTCTTTCTCTACATGAAACGCGAATAATGGGCTTAAAAAGGAGTCCATGTAGGAGTGGAGGGAAACGAGGTAGGGGATAGGGTGGCAACATACGTTTATAGAGAGAGAGTGGATGGAGAGTGGACCCATCTCTTTTGGCAGGGCTGAGCTGAGGAGAACCATAGGGGAAGGGCTGGTGCAAAAGTGGCTTTCAGCACTTGGTTAGGACCAGGGATAGACAATTTTGGGGAACCGGGAGGGAGTTCATGGTGGGTCTTCAGGTTGTAGGGCAGCATACTGACGGATTGGGGGGTGGGGTGGTTCGTTATTGTGTAGACTCATGTTCTATTTAATTGCAGGAACTGGGAGGCAGAATATGTATTCAGGTGAGAACACCTACTCTCTGCAGACACTCCTGGGTCCAGTGGAACACTGTCACTAAGTTTTGGGAGAGGCTCTAAACTTTTTATTATTGTAGGAGTATTGTCCTTGTTGAGTCCTGTGGGTGGCAGCAATATGGCTACAAGCATTAAGTCTGCATGAGATTAAAATAAGAAGAAGAAGAAGAAGAAGAAGAAGAAGAAGAAGAAGAAGAAGAAGAAGAAGAAGAAGAAGAAGAAGAAGAA
>JAOVYW010000451.1:0-12649 GCA_025775045.1 Hiodon tergisus | reverse complement strand
ACTAACAAGTCGGGTTCAGTCGGGCAACTCTCGGCTACTGACGAAACCCTTGGTAGCACGTAGGACTTCCTTTCGTCACCTTCGGACAGAACTTCCAGAAGGAAGCTCCCTCCTACCTGATCGCCGCGCTTCAGTCCGGCCTCGGCGGCTCTGCTGCCAGCCTCCACGCTGTCGATGAAGATCCTGAAGCCTTTCTCCGAACCCCCCAGGAGGGTGAAGGGCAAGGGGGAGTCTCGCGAGGGCTTGGTTAGCGTTACTAGCCTTAGTTTGGCTTTAGCAGCACAGGCTATATTTAACAGTCTCAAGTGTCCACTCATTTTCTGTTGAAAAAACAGACAGAAAATGTACCCTCTTCAGTTCTGTAATTTCCCAACAGAAAGTGATGGTAAATAATATAAGAATAATTAAAATGACTTTGAATTTCTTATTTTTACTAACCTCTCTTTCTAGATTGTTTTCAAATTCTTCAAGAAAGTGAGTCATTGCAGGGTCTCCTTCAAAGTCATTGAAGTGATTGTTCACCCACAGTAACACGACCCGTGTAACCTACAGGGGAAAAAGACAAATTTGACGAGCTAAAGAAAAATAACTTCAAAGAACACAAGCTACAGTCTTAAATATATGCTCCTACACATTCCTACAACTTAAGCTCTTTCAAAAAAGGCCATGTTTTTGACATTCAAAACTAGCAATGGAGATGACAAAGAAAAACACATAGCCACAGGACCACTCGTGAATTCTTGAACTGTCCTTGTTTTCAGGGTAGAATTACTCTGGGCTGAAAGTGAATATATATATATATACGTAGACTATATCTGCACTATACCTTATCCCTGAGGCTGGGATCGTTGAACCACTCCAACAGCTTCTTGCCAACAATCATAGGACTGGAGAGGAAGGTCCTGTAGGTCAGCAGGAAGTCCTCGATAAATGTGGGGTCCACGACAGAATGCTCCTCGACAAGGTGCATTGTCAGTCTTTCGGTTGTCCCCTAAGGGAAAAAGCGGTCAGAGTAGTGTTACAAAGCAGACCACACACTGGACAATGAAGAGGCTGTTGTGTGCGATTTATTCAAATGCGCATATTTAAAAACAGTGGGAACTGCAGGATTTAAAACTTCTAAAAGTTTTGTTCAGCTTTTTTAGGCAGCGTTAACTGGCACATATCTCGTTCCGATTTGCTGCACGTTGCTACATTTTACCAAGTCTTAGCAAGTTCTTCAAGACAAGGAAATGTGACAGAAAAAGAGCAGCTAAAAATAGAGAGCCGCAATGGGAGATGGGAAAAGTCACAGACGGAGGCCTGCATTCTGGGGGTCCATTTACAAAAGGAAAAGCCATCACACAGGGGACACGGCTGTCAAATTCCCACGTTTTAATATTTTTTATCTAATTTGCTTTGTAAAAAAAACAGAAATCGCCCAACATGAAAATGAGAATAATAGATTCTGTGAAAACGTAGAAATAATCAGAGGTTATTCAGACGACCCAAATATGCCCCTCCCCAGTATAAACCATTTTGGGCTTCTAACCGAAAAACCCCCATTACCTTAATGACGATGTGACCCTTCCTGGTCCCGGTGCGGTCCAGCTCGCGGTGTTCCTTCACCAACACAATCTCCCCCTCCTCCTCCACCTTCTGCATGTTCTTCTCCACTTGGTTGAGGATACAGCAGTATTCTTGCTGAGCTATGCACACAAACTGGATACAGCGTGAGGATTAGGCAAGGATTCCAAAAAAACGAAATTGGCAGACCACCCCTTTCAAACCTGGAAGGAAACGTAATGGAGATTTTCTAAAGAATGATGGGGTTCCCATTTAATGAAATCCCCAGTGAAATAATGCCAGTTCTTGATCAGAAAAGGTCTTGTGTGTGTGTGTGTGTGTGTGTGTGTGTGTGTGTGTGTGTGTGTTCTCCTCAACCAGGCAGTCTCACCTGGCAGTCGTCCACCTTGGTCTTCATCACTCCCTTCATGTTCTCCTTCTCCATGGTGGGAGAAACTCCAAAGCTGTTGCCCATGCAGAGGATCTCCGGCCTGCTTTCAGGGTGCGTCACCTCCACGGACCCGTTCAGAATCACCGACCAGGAGTCCAGCTGCATCACAAACGCATTTTTTATTTTATTTTATTTTTTTAAAGGCCTACTTTCAACTAAAATCTTCCTGGTCCGCATGATCGCGGTCACCTTGGGAACTGTGTGGGCTTTGCATCGCTCATGCGTCACAACCACCAGCAACAGTGAAGAGAGAACTAATATATGTTGAAATGTATTCAACATTTATTACTTTATGTAAATCAAAATTGTGCTTAAATCTTCAACGAGACATTTACTATTTAAAATGTATTTTTTTATATAAAATCGAAATAATTATCTAAATATGTTTTGAATAAAACGACATTCATAACCATCACCCAGCACGTATTTAATTAAATTACTATGAAGCTTAAAACCCTTTTTTTTTGTAAGTCGTTTTGTTGCTCTATGTTTTGTTTTTTTTAAATACGTTTAAAAAAAATTCAATTACAATTGCCATTTCTGTACACAATTAAAGACCTATGCCTTGTTGTTAAAATTCAAAAAGAGCAGTGTGTGGGGTTGGTTTGTTTAAGAGTTGACCCTTGTATATAACCTAAATTGACCTGAAGACTCAGTGGTATCTTCTTTGATTCGCAGGCATTGAACTGGAAAAAAATCACAAACGGCTCTTTAAAAAAAAAAACAAAAAAAAAAACTAGACAAGCGATGCGTTTTTAGCTTTTCCTATTAAATCAATTTCATGATTTTGACTTCAACAAAGGCAACAAAAGGCCCCATTCATTCGATTTAAATGGGTCGGCAAAGCAGAGAGCCATCTCGGGCTAAAGTGAAAAAGTGCCCAGAGCCCAAAGACGTCCACCGAATCCACCGACCTCCTCTCCGTCGTTAAGAACAATGGTCCCGGCCCGCTCCACAACGGCGAACACCATCACCGCGCATAGCTCCCTCCGCACGGACATGGTCAGGTTGGCGAAGGCAGGCAGCTGATGCATGAATTCCAGTAGTTGTTCTGTGAGACAGAGAAAAGACAGAGCTTAGTTCCATCCGCGTAATACAAAACCCGGTCCGCCGTTAAACCGCCATTAACAAAAGGATTATCGTAAAATACACCGAAGAGCACAAATTGATTTAAGAATCTGAGAAATTTCTCAAGGACAACCATTCGCACATCAGCATCACTTATTTTGCAAGATTTGCAAGTTTGGCCCATCAGCACATGGCACGACATTTGATTCTAAACATTAATCTGCTTCGGCCCGTGTCCCGTAACCCCGTTACACCCACGCAGCAGATTCCAAATACAGGGTTCTCATAACTAGCAGTCCATTCGGGGGACTGTGCAGGCCTCAGGGAGGAGAATACTGGAGTTTAAAAAGTCTTTTTCGACGCTCCTCCCCAGAAAGCTTTTGCTGAGCCTGGAACTCGCCGTCAGAGAGGGTTTGGGCTAGCTGTGAGTTTAGTTGTGCACAGCGCAGCGCAGTAAAAAATCAGAGGATCTGACACTGTGCAAAGAGAAGGCCCAGAAAACATTGTGAATAAGTTTTACTTCTCTGAAGTCTTTCACCCTTCATTTTGTCCCTTCCTCCCACCCGTGTTTCAATCAGGCCTTACCCTCAGCCAAGTCATACTGAAAACCTGAACAAAAAATACGTTAAAATATTATTTTTGTACATTAACACAGCTATGCGCAGTTCAAATGTTAAATTTCAAATATAACATTCAAACGCATATCACATTTGATAAAATCAACATAAAAAATACCCCGTTCCACAAAAGCAAACTCTACAGTCCACTAAGATCTGTGTTTGTGAACTCCTCTACTCTCATTAGGGTTGCCAACATTCCACTGCCCGAAAACAGAACAGATTTTTTTTTTTTTTGATGTATCAAATTGTGTTAGACAGTTAGAATCACAAAACATTTGAGTGTTTATCTTATTCCCACAGTTCATAAAACTTTAATTTAGGCCTTGTTTAATTGCTTTATAAACTGATGAAATCTCACAGGCTGCAATTTTTAATTTCGGTATTTGATGAGAATGCCGCTTCAAATCGTTCCTCCTCGTGAGCAGACGTTAAATACTAGATGACTCAAAGTGCAAGAAGCAGTACCAGTGGTTCTAACCCATTCGTATTTTTACTCCACCTAACTTAAGTAAACACATAGCCCCACACCCAATTTGAATCCGGTTCATAAATGCTACAAATGAATCCTTATTCCGAGCCCATCACATCATGAAATGGTGTCCCAATAGCTAGAGAGCCAATTAACTAGAGGGGAGGACGCTGTTAAGCCCTCCACTGAAGTTGGTGGACCACTTATGGTTTGATATCACAGAACACCAGAATTCAAATCAGAACACCAGTTCGCAGGGCTGAGTAAGTAACCCACAAATGTACCAGTGGAAATATACAAACACTGGATGCATGGTTAATAAAATCTAGTAACATTGACAATAGTCACAGTTAAGTTACGTTCCGTCATTAGCCCTCCAATAAAGTTTAACTGAAAACAGAGGCAGAGTGAATACATAACCGAAGGCAGCAACGCCTGCACTTTTGACCTGTTGCATCTCTACTACGCTCCATTAGACACCAGACAGGAAAAAAGAGCGTTAAGATAGATACAGTCCATTGACAGCTCCCACAATCTAGGCGGAAGAAATCGGGAAAAAATACGTTTGAAACGGGACAAAAGTTATCCAGTGTGGGACACCGCATTTTCGGTTTAAAAAAGGTGGCAACACTATTAAAAAAATAGGGAAGGCTAAATCCACCTGTTAATGAATACACAAATTACGTCAGATTGTATGAACGGATGGACCCTAATAAAGTATAATATATTCCAGCGACTGCATAGGTATAAGCAAAAGTCTGCATATGCGTCCATCTACATCTGAATTAGCTTTCATTTGGCGGTTAATGCGTACGCCTACCAAACACCCTTCACTAATCACTCTGGCAGCACAACACTGAGACATGACTTCTGCAGTGTCTGCTCACCTATGTCATCGTCCGTCCGGTCCATGGGATCTTTCTCCAGGCAGTCGCGGACGATGTCCCGGCTCATTAGCGGGTCCGAAGCACGCTCGATGTCTTCCTCATCGTCGTCCTCCTCTGAATCCACCGCGGTTTCAGGCAGCCCGCTCAGATCCATGTCTCCAATCTCGTTTTCTGTAGCCTGGGGGGGGTGGGGGGGGAGACAGGACAGCCAGGAGTCACACTAAGGAACGCTGTGTAACAATATCGCAATACTCAGTACAGGGATCCACGTGAACCACAGCTCGCTCCAGACGCAAACCCGAGTAACCTGCTCCACTTTCAACTCAGCACACAAGAACGAGGCGGTGATCTCCAGGTGTCGCCAACTGTGTGTAGCAATCAATTACAAACACAATTTTTCTTAAATCCTTGGAAAATTCCTTGAGAAAAAGATTCTCAATACATCTGCAACAGATACAGGCTTACTTTAATTGAAATGCAAGGAGAGGGAATCAACACTGACCCCTTCAGCTGAAGCAAAGCGCAAAGCCATGGCCACCCAAACAGGACCATGGGCTCCTGGCACTGCACAAGGTTCAAGCTTGCCAGGGAAGCAAGAGAGTAATAGACTCTCCCCCACAAGGAGGACCAGAAACAAACGCTGCAATTATCTTCAACTAATTTGTGCCATGACTGCGTTGTGTCGCCCACACGCTCCCCGTCCCGATCCTCACAGCCACCCCGCTGGTGACATCTGACTGATGCAAATCTGAAAAGGGGGGCTGTTAAACCAGAGCAATTCACCAGTCAACAGATGGGGGAGAAGATATTAAACTCGTCCAGTCACAGATAAGGGAAAAACGGACTAGAGAGGGTACTGCAGGAGACCCACACAGTCCACAACTCCTCTTGACAAAAGAAACGCTGTAACCTTTTGCAAACAGCTTGGTAAGTCTTGCTAAACTGTGTCGTTCCTTATCTCCAATTAGAACACAGGCACTCTGATTTGGCGCTGAATGAGACACTGCTTAACGTCGCTGATGTGCAGAAGACACGCAAGGGCCGTGCACGTGCGTTAAATTAGCCAACGGACGCAGTGATATTTTCATTTTGAAATCGATCTAATGTTTGAAAGGACGCTGCTTGGATGGGAAGAGACCAACCTCGCCTGAGTGCCCGGTCTGCACAGCCTTGGCCTAAGAAATACAGATTTTTGCATTTATCCCTGGCACTAATTAATGTAATTTATGTTCAAATTATGAGAGAACAAATCAAAACCACAAATGCTTCACAACAGTCAGACCGAAGACGTCCAAAAACACTAAAACATGTTAATTACAATAATCATAATAGTAGCAATAAATACAATCACAGATGAACAGTACGTGTTATAATGAAGAAAGCAAGCTATTTTATTTGTTAGCAGGTTTATGGTGGTGTTAAGAATTGCACATTGAGTGTTGCTTTCAATTATTATGTTAAGACAGTTATCAATAGATAGCCATTAAAAAAAAAAAAAAATACTATAAATTGCATAAAAAATATAAAAACCAAAACAGTTCCAGTTGCTAGAAATTCACATTGAATATATATTTATGAATTTAAACAAAAAAATCTGAATATCAACATTATGACTGAACATAATAATATACTGTTTATAATCTTTGAATTCAAAATATTTGGAGCAAAATCCCATACCCTGTCGAGCTGGGCCAAAAATAACTCAACCAAGCCTAAAATACGCTCACTCTAACAGGGTGTCAAAATCGTGTGAGAGAAAAACCATCCTGTCAGAATTTCCTTGTTTTCTTCACAATGAAGCAAACTCATTTACCCACCATTTTGATTAGTGATATACTGTTTTCTCCCCACAACAGAATATGACTTTTAATGACCCTAAGCCAAACATTTACATTTAGAATGGCTGGCTATGACACCGCTGAACTAGACGGACCGTTCCGGAAAGACCTTTGGTTTTTTCCCCAGCTTGTGTTAGCAGCACTTCAAAACGGATCATTAGATTCGACAGCGGGTTTACCGACTGCTGATTCGATGGTTCTGCCCCATGAGGCCAGCCCTAGATGGTACCCTTCCTGTTAACTCGCTTCTTCAAACATCCTATTTCAGGAAGTTCCAAGTGCTTTACCCTTGACAGCTTAATAACTATCATCAGCCAGTTTTGTCAACGGAAGTGCCCACTTGTTTATTGCTATGTTATTTATACACTGCCATTTTTAATGCAAAAATATATTGGCTCTATAAATATCTAACAAAGGAAAACATCTTGAAATGGTTGGGGGGGGGGGGGGGTTTGTGCCAGTCAGCGTGTTTTTGCTTGCACGGAACTCAGACGCTCTTCACAAGGGCAATCGGTATCGGGCCTAATTCCACCCAATAATCTGCTTTATATGATCTGGAATCCCAATACACTCCGCCTGGAAATTAGAGGAATTATTTATTTTTTTCCGGCTAAAATAAGGTTAAAAAAACAAAAAAACATTTGTTTGGAAGGGCAACTCCAGTAACAGAAGCCAAGTGGAACAGATATAGGGAATCGCTTGCATTAGGCTGAAAGGCCAGTCGGGAAACTGACCCAGCAATGATGAGCAAACAGATGGCCATGTGACCGGACTGAAGCGGTGGCCACGGAGATGCTTGTGGATTCTGTCCTGCACCCAGCAGGGGAGGCAGAGCGCAGAGCCAATGGGCTCTCTGCTCCTCGTACAGGGATTAGGCCTGATTAAGCCAAGAGAGTGATGGGAGGTTTCCCAAAGTCAGATATACAAATACGAACGGAGCTGGGGATTAAAGCCTATAAAGCAAATCATACGTGGACTCAAATTTGTGCATAGGGCTGAATTACCGGAAAGGACATTCTCATGATATTCTCTCTGGAAGTCAGCTGACTCAATGATGCTTCAGAGTAACGAGCCTAAACGGCATCCATCTTAATGCCAGTTGGCGTTCACACCGCCAGCCGCCTGGACCCAGTTTTTGCGCTCGCCTAAATGTGCCGCGGTCCCGTTGGCATCTCCACGGAAACTGTGGCACAGTAGCTGCCGCGCCGCGGGTAGTCGGGGAAAACGGCTGCCCACCTGGTAAATGTCTGACAGGCTGCTGCTCCCAGAGTCGCTGGTTATACTACATCCTGAGTGACTGGAGGACACGTGGGTCACCTGTGGATGAAGGCTGTCGGCGAGGTGGAGCTTGGTGAAGTCTGCAGGGAGCTGCGCGGAACAGGACAGACAAGCAGATCTGTTGAGTGGGCGTCCTGCAGACGCGCGGGGCCTGCGGCGGAAGGTCATGCAACTGCACACAAACGCAATACACACAAAAGGAGGTTGGCTCGATGTGCTCCCGCACGCGTAAACCAGAAAGGCAAGCGTTTTCTAATTTATCCACGCGCATGCACATCGATTTGCAATATGGATTTTTGCATTACACAAGCCACACTTACACGTGTGACTATCCGACAACATCTTAAGAAAATACACATAATACTATGCGCAAACTGTCATACTAAAGAAAACGAGGCCATTCATTCAGCCTATTAATGAATTGAAAGATTTTTAAACTGTATGCTTCTGACTGATTAACAGATTTAAAATTTATGTTTAAATATAATTTCTAACGCAATACCCCCAGCCACAATTTAAACCACACAATTGAAGCCTCAAACTAATTGTAAATGGATCCTGCATCATCAAACATTAATTGCTTCCAATATAATAATTAAGCTAGAGATAAGAATAAGATGTTGGTAGTTAATTATCTTATGTTAAAAACCATATGGGGAGGGCTCTAGTTTGGTACATTCATATGGGAAAAATTTTATATTTTCCCTGCAAAAGACACAGGGAAAAGAAACTACGTTTTTATCTAAAGCCGTCTTTACGGGGTTTTTTTTTTTCTTTTTCTCAGTGCCAAAACGAGAGCCAAAATAAAGCCAGGGAAGGGAGCCCGTTTTGGCGCCTCCACTGGCACAACGAGGAGCTTCAGGGCTATCCACCTGCATCAGCCCAGGCTGGCAGTCCGTGGGGCTCAGGCGGAGAGCAGGAGAACTTGGGAACGCACCGAGGAAGCAGCAAGCCAAGCAGGCCATCTATTAGGATCAGCTTTCTTTCATCTCTAATACCTCATTAGGCATACAGCAGCAACAGCAAAGACCTCTAGGAGAAATTCTGCGCGCTCTGCCAGCGGCTCAGGAGAAAGTTCAGGGGCGGAGTACACACTGTGATGGAGCAGAGCTAAACATATGTCGGAGGATTACCGGTTGGAAGGGCACAGCACTCCCTGTCCCAACTTAACACCCCTGGGGTGGAAGATTGTAGAGAATCTGACCAATAAGCCAATTCGGGATGCACGGGTGGGGAAATACTTTTATATGCCCCAAAATGAAAGATGGTTTCGGCTGCAATATTAGCTAAATGGAAAGAAACTTTCCCAGCGAACCCATTGCCGTACCTCACAACAAAATTAGATTGGACTCGATGGAAATGCTACTCATTCTCCGGAGAATGGTATCCTTCCAGAGAAAAACAACAAAGCCTTCTGGGAGAATGAGGCAATAAACTGAGTCTGTTGCACAGGGCACAGATGACTGATGGGTGAAGAAAACGTTTCTGTGGAGGATACTGGGAGCTCTTATACTTCCAGCAACGAGTCGCCGGGCTGGAACATTAGCATGAATATTTCATTGTGTTCCAGTACCTAAAAGAACAAGAACTCAACTCCCAACGCATGCGGTGACAGGCCATAAACGCATAACCCCCCTCCCACCAGAGCCACCCGGCCCCAAAAGGCCCATTCGATGGTAACACTGGGAAATTATATGAGGAGGTAGGCGCCTTGCCGCTACGCCAACGCTGAAGAGATTTAAGAGTTGAGATTACGACAAACCAAAGAGCAGGAACTGCATTAAAATCCAAGGGCATGAAATATGAAAAACCTCACCTGCCCATTATTTTACCACATGTGTCCATTAAGTTTTGAAATAATAAAATAAAATAAACAAAAACCCCACAAAAATATTCAATGTCTATGGCCATGTATTGAATAATACATACAGTGCCGCTTAAAATTTGTGAACCCCTGGTGAAATTCTAGAAATATCAGGTTCAAAAACTATTGCAACTTAAGCAACAGTAAGATAAATAGAGAAAATCTAATACCACTCTGATTCTACCTAGATGTGGACGTCCTCCAAAATGATCCCACAGAGGAAAAACTCATAGGAGGTTAAAACGAACCCCTAGAACCACATCCAAGATTCTGCAGGCCTCCCTTGTTGCAGCTGATGTCAATGTTTATACTTCAACAATAAGAAGCAAACTGAATGGCAATGGTATTCATGGGAGGGAAGCCAGGAGGAAACCTTTGCTCTCCAAAAAGAACAATCTCTGTTTGTCTAATGTTTGCAAAAGACCACCTGGATGAACATGTGACTTTGAGAAGAAACATTACATTCGGAAAAAAACATTTGCCCATCAACCGAAAAATAATCTTATCCCAACTGTCAAGCATGGTGGTAGGAGAGGAATGGTTTCAGGCTGCTTGTCTGCCTCTGGCCTTGTATAACTCCAATGCCATCATTGAGGAAACCTTGAATTCGGAGTTTACCAAAATATCCTGCAGGAGAAAGTCAGACCATCTGTCCGTCACTTGAAAATGGGTACTGCTGCTATGCGATGATTCTAAACATTCCAGAAAATCTACAGATCTGCCGAAGAACGGATTAAGAGGAAGAGATCTTGTGTTTTAGACCTGAAGTGGGCTGTTCACTCGAGACAGCTCTCAAATTGGAACCAGTTGAAGCTGTTCAGTAAGAAAGAATGGGCAAAAATTCCTCATAGAATATGTGAGAAACTGGTAACTAGTAACTACATTAAACATTAACGTCATCACTGCTAAAGGAGCTTCAAGATATTGGAAAAAAAGGTTTGCCAACTACTGCAAACAAGGATTTTTGAGTTTTTTAAACAAGTCATTGCCCCGTGTACAGGTTGGGCTGACGACCATTTGCAATTTTTAAAAACTCTATCACACGCACAATGCCATTAGTATTTTACAATATACAATGAGAGAGCAGTGAAATAGTGATGTTTCTTATTACGGAAAAAATATAATTACAAAATAAGAATGAGAAAAAGGAGCTTAAATCAGCTTCACCAACAGGAAAAGCCTCCAGCAACTTTTCATTCTCAAACTATACAATCTTCATTGTGGATTTGACAAGCCAATCTTTTTGGCTAATTTACATATAAATCCCTCCGAAGCTGTAAGGCACTTCCTGCTTGTGGAAGATTTCATTTGCAGGGGCAGCCGCTGAGAGGGCAACGTCGGCACAATTTGACTTGACACTTCTCACATTAGTAATTACTTTATTAACAGCCCCTTGTATGTGACAAGCAAAGGCTCTCTGGAAATGATCGGTGGAGAGAGACCTTATCAACACCAAACTGAAAAGGACAAATCTTCTCAGAGCACATCCACGCCATTTACCAATTATATTTCTCTGGGTGGGAATACATGGACAATACACATTCAGAAACCTTTCATTTTATGGATGTTCTAAGTGGGTTTATATTGGCTCAGGCAGGTTAAAGGAGACTTTACCAGTGTGTGAAGCCAAAGGAGGCTGAAACTCACTTAGAGATGTCTTCCTTCCTATAATGAGGGTTTGAGACAGGATCTAAGGTATCAATTTCTTAAACCAGAGCCGCGGCCTTTGTGTTGCAGTGCTCTGAGTAGCGTTTCTCTCTGCAAGGAATACCTCACGGGGGAATCCAACGCAGCTCCAATGGCTGAGAGGAGAACATAGCGGGCCGGCCAGATCCTGCTCCCTTGACTGCAGCACATGATAAATTATGCAGAAAATGTAAATGATTCGATTTTCAAACCATCACAGACAGTGAAAGATTAAATCTCGTTGCTTCCAACACTGAAATGAGGACTGTCGTCCTTGTCTACAGCAGAGTCTGCTTGGTTAAGAGTATGGGATATTTCTGAATATTAAAGACAGAAACCTAAACAGTGGGGGGACCTTATCTGAATAGATACCATGCCATTATTAAATTATTCTACATAATGTAGTAAAAAAACATTTCCTTCTGCGTGGACATAAAATACATTATCTCAATCAACGGCATAAGGTGTTAAAAAGCGGCAAATCAATAACCAAAATAAACAACCAGCCAGAATAAGCCTGTGCAGATCTTTTGCATTAGAACAGGTCACCATATTTCTCTCAATGGTGTTGACATTGACGACGCAAATGTACAAGGTCCAAATACCCCTGATCTACCACTGCATAACGGGAATAAGTTTCATTCAAGGTACGCTGCAAAGCGATCCAAAGGATCCAAGTTCAAATGACATTTCATTTGCAGCGCCACACAAGGTTGGATGTAATACTTTCAGTCACCCCCACCGCTCACAGTTGACTCATGCATTTTATTTCCATCCTGACCTCATTTTAGTGAGCGGGCAAGGGTGCGGCAGACTGCCCCGACACACACACACACACACACACACACACACACAGACAGACACACACACAGACACACACACACACAGACACACAGACAGACACACACACAGACACAGAGACAGACACAGAGACAGACACAGA
>JAOVYW010000450.1:0-17517 GCA_025775045.1 Hiodon tergisus | reverse complement strand
AGAGAGTGTGAGAGCGATGACACCAAATTTAATACACCTGCTCCCCATTCACACCTGAGACCTTGTAACACTAATGAGTCACATGACAACGGGGAGGGAAAATGGCTAATTGGGCCCAATTTGGACATTTTCACTTAGGGGTGTACTCACTTTTGTTGCCAGCGGTTTAGGCATTAATGGCTGTGTGTTGAGTTATTTTGAGGGGACAGCAAATTTACACTGTTATAAAAGGTGTGCACTCACTACACATTGTTGCAAAGTGTAATTTCTTCAGTGTTGTCACATGAAAAGATATACTAAAAAATTTACAAAAATGTGAGGGGTGCACTCACTTTTGTGAGACACTGTATATATATTATTTTATTTCTGTCGGCTTCTAAATCTTTAAATGGGAAACATCTTTACATTTAAATGAAACAATATGCTTTTCGAGCAACCCAGAACACTATCAGAAGTCCTACTCACTCTCGAGCGGTTCAAGGAGAGACCAAGAGGGGTTGACAAATGTGATTCTATGTATCATGCTCTTCATTCATAAAACTTAAAGTCACCCTGGTCACAGCAGATGGAGCACCAGCACTGATGGAGGCAAGACGGGCGCTGTGGCACTGATAAGCCAGAAAGATTGGAAAATGGGGAATGAAGACATAATTCAATATCATTGTAAATTCACCAAAAAGCTCTTGCTGCACATGTGCTCAGGATGGAGCACGTCGACATCATTATCAAGTCAGTTAATTTAATCAAATCCAGAGCTCTGAATTTGTGGAAGTGATCTACTTAACAGCTGTCAGGTGAGTAAGCAAAGGGGCCTCTCCCAATTTATTTTTTTCCAGTTAAGAAAATAAATGTCAATTTCGTAGACCAGAAATGACAAGATTTGCCACAGTAAAGTGACATTGAATGGATTTGCAGTCTGGGGTTCCTGGCTGATCGTACCTCTTCACTCAACGATCTGAATCTAAAGCTTAAGGTGCACAGGAAGCGGCGTCGGGTCTTTTGAGAGTAACAAACGTGCGGGAAAGGTTCGGGCACCCCATCGACATCTGCTGAGGGTCGAGGTAATCCAAAATTTAGGAGGAACCTGTGACGGTGAACCTTGAAAAGGTTTTATTCTTGTTTGTGGTTAAATCAAGCAAAGAAGCACGTCATTACAAATCATGACAAACCTGTAGAATTAGTTCACATTAACACTTGTAGGGAATACCTGAACTTTTGACAGAAAGTGATAGATATGTATAGATTCAAACATTAAGTACATACTTGCCTAAATAGCGTGTGAGTATGTAGAAGCAGAGCTTTCAGATTTTAATCTGAAAAGCTGACCAGGATTCCTCCATTAAATCCTTAGTTGAGTTTGAAGTGTGCTGCAGCCATATTAGTTTAATTGTCCAGTTGACAAATTAGCTTGGCCATGTTTACGTCCCACCGACTTTGATAATACTGTGATAATGAATGATGTTCAGAATACCATCTTAGGAATATGTAGCCAATGTAAGAGAAGGACCAACCCCAGCTCTAGAATGAAGCCGTAGTTAGCCACAAATATACCTAGCTTGTATGGAAGAGCCATAATGCGTTGCTGCAAAAGCATTAGACATATGAGGACAGGAGACACAGACTTAAATGGGGACAGGTCTTTTCACCTGGGTCAAGAATGCTTCCATTGAGGATGAGTTTGGTCATTCCTTCTCTATACAGACCCACACTGTAACGTTTGCCAGTGGCATGTTGATATTGGATCACTAGGAAAGAGTGATTTCGTAGTGGTACCGATCCATTTTAGGAAGAAAGAGCCCACGCACTTCTTTTGCAGCCCTGAAATACCTCTCTATTAATCTCTCTTTTAACCTTTTGGGGAGGGATGGTCAGTGACAGAAGTCATGTAATATCATGCATTTTATGGGAAGTAATCATTTTGATTGAGATGCCAGTTTTCTTAATTTGCCGTTTGTGTGTTTTTGTTTTAATACGAATGATATATCATCTGTGTACAGAAAAGGTTTATTATCTTCTTCCACCTGCCCAGCTTGTACACCCAAAATATTTGGGTTTCCCCAAATACTGCTATTGCTTAGGGCTCAAAAAGAGTGCAAATAACAACGATGACATTAGACAACCTTGTCTCCATGGTCTGTTGAGTGCAATGTGATCCCTTTAGTCAAAAATATTGCCATTGGGTACAACTACAACCTAGTCCAGATCTCTCCAAAGTATTAAAAACAAACCTCCATTCCACCCTACTTTGCATCTAGAGAGAAGGAAACCACAGGTTCAGCACTATTTCTAGTTTTCCAAATGAGTAATTGCTTATATATTTGGTAACATTCTGGAATCCACGTTTATTGATGACAATGGTCTAAAACAACCAGAGCACTGAGGGTCCCTACTATTTATTTATTTATTTTGAGAGCAGCTCTCATACTCTTAAGTAGACTATCTTTATTTTATTTTTAAAGCATCCTGATACCAGGGTACGAGCTAGGAGTAGAAATATTTTTTAAATAAAAAATCCATCATTCCCTGGAGCCTCTGGATTCCCAATGGCCTGTTGCTCCTCTTCTAGGGAGATTGTCGGTTCTCTCAGCCTCTCTGATCTGGAGATTTATAGTAGAGAAGAAACTATTTTGTCAGACACTGAGACCTGTGAGCTATGTTTTTAGTTGAAAAACATTTTTTTTTAAATATTGATCATATTCAGTAACCATAGTTATCACCTGTCACTGAATCATTGTTTTGGTTGAATGTTGATGAGATTAAGATTTGAGTGTGTTGCTTTTTAACTCATCAGGCCCAAAGTTTTCCCTCCGTTCTTCCTTCGTTTGAGACAAAATAATGGCAACTCTGCTTTTTTTGTGTAACGCGTAATTATGTTTCAGTCATTACCCATTGTATTTAAATCATTTCATTTCTATTTCCAGCTCAGCCATTCATTTAAGTCCTTGCGTAGAGAACCATGTTGAATGAGGTAACCTCACGGGCACCCCTTGAGAGCATTTCACACTATTGCCTGCTTTTTGAGGGTACAGCAATGGCCAAATTTCCCCTAGTCTGACTCATCTGACATTTTAGCCATGTTTCATTTCTTCAATAATCCCAACAGAGTCAATGCCACTCGGCCCGCATTGGACCCAGTACTGGATTTCTCTTGGGAAACATAATTATGAAGCCAGACCTCCTCTTTATGATCTATTGGATTCTATAGCAAAATAATGGGACAATCACTACGAGAGTGAAACGTACATGTCCTTAATGTAATCACATTTGTAGATGCTTTCATGGTCTCTGGTAACTTTGGGGGATAAAGGAGATAAAAAATTATTTTAATTTTTCCACATAATATAATATAATTATATAATTGTATTATATAGATTCCATATAGATTGTTTTATCTTACATATATTACTGAGAGCATAACAACACAGTCGACATTGATCCTTGACAGATGATAGAAGGGACATTGTTTGGCAGATCCTCAGAAGTGATTTGCAGGTTGCATAGAATTAACTGATTTGTCACTGCCTGTCTGTCCTGATATGTTGTGAATAAACTAAAAGTTTGTCGTTGTGATCCAAACCTATGTCCTGCAAAAGTCCCGATTTACCGAGGACAAATGTTTGCGGTCGGTATTATTATTATTCAGGTCAGGTACAGTGAAATAAGAAAAGTTAAAGTGCCCCAGTTGGTATATAACTCATTCCTTTGACCTATTTCCAGAATGAATTGGAGTGCATCCTTTTACTCAATCTACACTAATGGAGAGAATTGAATTGACAAAATTGACCGACATCACTTTTTCCTTGCTCCAGATGCTTCGGTCATTTCAAAACAAACCGGAGCAGGAACAATGGAAGTTGCCAGTCTTTTCTCACGCCGTCTGGGTAGTTCATTAATAGGGTAGCAAAAAGGCATGTGCGCTACCTCGTTGCAGGAAAAAGCCACCATTGATCATAGTCAGAAAAGCGGAATCCTATCCTACCTCAACAGGCTCATGCCCCTTTTCCACTGGAATGTCCGACCCGACCCAGAACCAAGCTAGTGAGGTGTGGCGAGTTACGCACTGGCAATTTTTGTAAAACTGACTCTGGACCACGCCAGGAATGTTCAGGCCAGCTCCCTACCTAGATCGAGCTCAGACCCAGGAGGGCCAGAGGATGAGTTTCTGATCTCTAATTGAAAACGTATGAATTATTTTGAGACATGGTTTAATATATTGGTATTTAAGGTAGGATGGGGGGGGGGGGTATTTAACACATTAACAGCATTACTTACACTTTTTCTAAAAGGAATAAAATAATAAAGAAAGTTAAATGTCACAACGCGCATGGGTAATTAAAAAAAAAAGTGGTATGCAGTGTATCACACAGACAAAGCAAAAAGCCATAAGTTTCAATCCCTCATAGGGGACACATTTTTAATCAGGCAAATTTTAGTACGAGTTCTGTAAATAACGCCTTAAATTGAAAGACATTAACACTGTTTCACATAATCAGACAATCTGCTGTCATTGGAAGAAGAGTTACAACCACAAGGATGATAGAGACTTTAACATATGTGACTTCATAAAATATAAACTAATTGAATATATTTATTTTCTGTCACTTTTTTATGTGAATTAAATAAGGGCTTTCAGTGTATGCTATTTGTTTACATGCAATACAGCTTAAAATATTGTTATAGGCTCCAAGTTCGGTGTCAGTTTTATCCTGTTAGAAAAAAATACTGCACAGCAGTTGTTTTCATCTGAAAAACATGCACCATGCAAACCAGAGCAACTTCTGGTTACGGGTCAGGGTCAGGCCAGATGTGCCAGCAAAAAAGGGGCATCAAATTATCCTAGAATCTGGCTATAACTCTGCCTTTTCCTGTCTCACTCTGTAAAAAAAGACAAAGATAAATTCTATCTGCCGCTATTAGGACCATAGCGTTCTTTTGGGATTGTTCTTAATAGCTTCCTCATTCATTATAGAAATGGTAATTAAATAAGCATAGCCTTATTGATTTCTTGCTCTGCTTAATGCTTTGCTAATTGATAAAATCTGTGTTTCATTAGGACATTTCACAGAACAAATGAATGAGGAAAAAATATGTATCTACTACAGTGTTTTTATTTATTTAAATAAACTAGTTTTTTTTTTTTTTTTATCAATAGCAATT
Organism: Hiodon tergisus; assembly: GCA_025775045.1. Classification (NCBI taxonomy): domain Eukaryota; kingdom Metazoa; phylum Chordata; class Actinopteri; order Hiodontiformes; family Hiodontidae; genus Hiodon; species Hiodon tergisus. The sequence continues at coordinate 12,360 of JAOVYW010000450.1, read as the reverse complement.
AACACATCGATTTAAATCAGAATGACAACAAACCCAGCATTGAATAGCCATCTGGTTAATTCCATTCATTACACGCAAAAAGGCTTAAACTCGCGAACTTCAGCTTCCTGTGTCGAATCCATTCACAGGCAGGTGACAGGCCGCCTGTCTTGCCCTCTCTGGACATTTCCCTGTTCCGTCGCCGCCCCCAGTCTGTCGCTGTCCCGTCTGTCGCCGTCCCCAGTCAGTCGCCGCCCCCAGTCAGTCGCCGTCCCCAGTCCGGCACTGTCCCATCTTTCGCCGTCCCCAGTCTGTCGCTGTCCCCTGCCTTTCTTTCACGCGCACCATGCAAATTGAATTACTTATTCCCTTGTTAACCTTTTATTGTTCACACCTGTTTCTTGTCCACTCGGTTTAGCAGTCCTTTGTATTCATACCCCTTTGTGTCACTACTTCTTTGCAAAGTCTTATTGGCTATTCTTAGCTCTTAGTTTCTTAAAGCGTTTTTGAGTATGCTTACCACTCTTGTTTCTAGAATGCAAGATTTCCTTATTCACATTAGCAGAACTAACTCAATACTCAAACCTACCGAACTACAGTTTTTTTCACTTATACAGCATCTTTGCATAAGCAATTTATTGTTGATACCTCATCCCTAGTAGTATATATAGATACCTAATGAGGACGCACAATGTCTCAAATGATGCATGCATTCTCACATGTGATGAGAAAAGAAATATAATTATTCACTGTGCCGCAGTTGATGTGCTGAGATAAAGGAGAGAATATCACTGTGTTCACTTTCATATCTGTGAAATGTGCCGTTTTAGCCACATTTCCACCATAGACCTATGTTCGCGGTTTATTTTTGTTTTTCAAGTGTCATGTAAAATGTCTTCTGAATGACAGAGGACTGGCAGGGTCAGAGCAGATACAGCTTGTTGTTAGATGGAAACATGAACATCACATCAGTGTCGTCGCCCCCCCTCCATACAAGAGGTATTCCTCTGCCTGGAGATACAGTAAAAAGTAAAACTATAATCTGCACAGTCAACTTGACATAAGATTTTAAATGACCATATAGCAGTTTCAGGAAATGTGGGTGAACACAAACCTATCATTATTCATTCAAATTAGCTTCAATATCATTTCAAATATTTCCTGCAAGTAGATAGGGTTTCTCTTCTCACCATTACAATGTAATCAAAAGGCGAATTGTGGACTTATTTTACCGTTGATGTTGGTTGTATGAAAACTAATGAGGTTTTAATTTTTTACGCTTTGCTTGGGTAGCTCTAGCTTTAATGACTTTCTGTCCCTACCGGTCTCCCTCTGCATAATAAACTGAAAAAGCAACCTCAGGGTCTCCCCCTCTGTCTGGTCTGTTTGGTTTATTTCAATTATTTATACGCAATAGAAGAGATTAGCCTGTCGGATTAAAAAAGTAATAGATCAGAATTCAGTGGTAACTGATAAAATTGGTGAACTGAAGCACAACAGTCCAATCAAACTGGAAGTCATCTAATAAAACAAAAATGACTATAGATGTTACGGTTGTTTTTCTGTTCAAATTCACCATGAATTGAAATTTTGCCATTGTACTTCGGTTTCTGGGTTTCTTACTGCATACACCTTTAATGTCACGATGAAGGATTATTTTTGAAAATGGAGAGACATCTGTTATGTATCACTCTTGCCTTCATTAAAGGACTGGCAGTGAGAAGAATTCCTTATTAAGTAAAACATAAAGAAAAACCAAAATGAAAGACTTTTCCATCTTGTTGGGAAATAATACAAAAAACTAAGGTGAATGCCACAGTTACAAATCAGTTGATAGTCTAGTTGATAATATCCTGTTTATTTTATATATTTCAAAATATATATTTTTTTAAAGTATACTGGAACTTCTAAGGAGAAATTGAACCGCCTCACATTTATTTCATAACATACATTAAGTCAATTATGTCTCTCACAAAGAATTAAAAAAAAGGCTTAGCAAAATTAGTTCAGGACTAAAAGCTTGGGCTTTGAAATTGTAACAAAAGATAATGGTTTAAGAGTCCATTGATGAAGTATGATCTGCTGTGACACCCATGACCCTGGAATCAGACTACTGGCTGAAGTACGTTGCTCACAAGAAGAAAAAATTCAGTGCTGAATTATGAACCAGAGCAGGTATTATTTTCTCTTTCTTTAAGTCTGGCTCTGTGGAAATGATGGTCTCTTGAATGGTGTATTCAATGTCCATATGAAACAGCAGGCCAGACTTCATGGATTAAATGTGGAACATCTTTGCCAGGGGTAAAGAAAAATAATAATTGAACATTCCCCCTTGGATGCTGAAGTTTTGATTCTGTTCGATTCATGCGACACTGTCAGAAAGTAAACTTTGATACAGGTGACCATGTATACATTTAATTCTTTCCAAAATGGCCATACCTGTACTTGTGACTCGGTAAGGCTTTATGAAACACGGACAGACTCGACTTCGCCACTTCAAGTTATTGAGCTTTGATATCCATTATCCTAGCTATTTATCCGAAGGCAAAGCTAATTATGTACAGTATGTGTAAAGGCATTGCGTAACAATTGACAACGTTTTACAATTTACTATTTAGTTTTACAATTTAACTTTCTTTGTGTTGCCTCCATAGGTAGATAAATGTTCCAGGATCTTAAGACTAAGCACCAAAGGAAAGTAAAAAAAAGGTATGTGTTTGTGATACTGTATATGTGTGGGTGTTTAATCAAGCAATGCGTCATTGTCACACTATTAGATATTGGGTTCAATGTTAACAAAGTCTGAAAATCATTGTTTTTCAGGGATTGCCTTACATTACCACCAGACCCTTGTAGTCTGCCACAGCAGGACTCCTAGAGGTCCCTTCACTGCGAATTCGAACATCATCCAGCCAACTTCTTTCATCACTCACACCTAAATGGTGGAATGCCCCGCCTGAAACGATTCAAAGCTTCTACTGCCTTCAAGAGGAAAATTTGGTGACAGATAAGAGCATCTGCTAAATGTAAATTAGCTGCTATCTAACACCAAGTTTACTTGGAAAGAGGGAAAAAATGGTTTAAAATAAAGCTGTAAAAAGAAAAAGGTTTAGCAGATGCTGTGTCCTTAATTGTCCACCCCCCAACCCCCCCCCACCACCCCCCTCTTAGTCTTAAGGGAGACTAATCACAGTGCAGCATTTCCCAGGTTCAACCAGACTAGAAGGTCAGAGTGTTTCAGGACCATGCTAATCCCAAAGATAGACACAGGGGTTTTGGTTATAAAATACATAGAGATAAAACTTCTCATCTGCCTTCTGTGCTTTTGAGAGTTTGCAGGAGAGCTTGTTCACATCCAAGTTAAATTAACATAGTGCATTGGGGCACCAAATGCATCAGAGCGTGGTCTCATGTTTAACTCAGTATCTGCTGGTCAGTTTTCAGCCTATAGAATAAAACAACATAGTCCTTTAAAGCCTTCTCCCACCATATTCACATTCACAAAACGGGACATTTCAACTGATAGAAATTAACTTTCTTGTGTGGATGAAAATGTTTTATGACACACCCAGTGGTTGTATCCAGTAAAATAGTCTATATTTGATCCATTCAATCTACAGATGGGTCCTTGGACCCCTTGAAAGTTTGTTTTGGTATGCAATAAGTGTTACAGGCTCGGATGATATGCAGCCTGTTCTCTCACACTATTCTAACTTAAATAGGCCAAGTATTTGTGCTATTTGTTCACACATACTCAAATCAGATAAATTGAATCAGAGGGTCTTCCCCACTATTGTCAGATCTCCCGCTTTACCTCTTGTTTTTAGGTTTTAGGTAAATTCCACTGAAGATTTTAAAAAATAAATAATAATAATAATAAATATATATATAATATATATATATATATTATATTATATATATATAAAAACGTCACTCTTTTGAGTATATGTTGACCTAAATGTAAGATTCCTTTCATTTGTATTGCGAAGCAGATCAAGATTTGGAGGTCAAAAGTCCAAATGGCATTGCAAGCAGGTTTCAGCTGATTGGGAGGTATCTCCGTGATTTTAAATAGTTATAACTCAATTACCTCATCAGCAGAAACAGCAGAAGCAGAAACAGGCCAGAAACAGGATGCAATAGGACTGTGAGAACACCCCAAGTTCCCTTTGGGCCTACCTTGGCCAAATAAGAACATTCTTAAAAGGGGAAATTACATTTTGGCACCAGTTAAATTGGGATGGAATTAAATGCGTTTCTGATTTTTGACAGCCGTATGTAACATTTCAAGACTTCTAAGTGTTCTAACACAACACAACATAAACTAAAAATGGTCTAACACAACATAAATGTTGAAAGTTAACCCTAGATGAAGGCCCTGGAATGAACAAATAGTCTACTCAAAAATGTTTGGCTCCCATAATCTTACATCTCCTCTTGGACAGATTGTAAAAAGCTAATCAGTGGGTAACTAACTTGATGTAGGGATATCTACAGATGTCTGGAACACATACCTAGAGAATCTAAACACAAGCAGAGTCATAGCTTCCATAACACACACACTGTGGTAATTTCCAGCAATAAATGATTGCATCTCACTGATTATATTTAAATTAGTTGACTTGCAGTTGTCCCTATGTGATAATACTTAATAATTAATCATATATCTAGACAAGGTGGATTACCAATTAGAACAGATTGCAAACTTTTAAGAAACAAGAATCCCTGTTCCAGTCTCCAGCGTTTAAGGCTTTTTTTTAAAGGGCCTTTTTCAATATAATTAGTACCCTTTGCTTTGCTGGATATCTTCAATTAATATCAGAAAATTACTCTGACTTATGGACTGGGTTTGAATTTGGAGTGAAACAGCTAAGCTCCGGTGTATTCAACCAAAGTCTAATTGTGCAGCATTGAAAGGATCTCAGATCTCAGGATTCTGGGCTAGGATTCTATACACGATAGCGGCTTTTCATTTATTAGCTCTCTATTTTTATTTAACTGGCTTTATACAATACGTAAAGCTCCCCTTACTAGCTAACTCACTGATAAACCATGACACGCGCTTTGGCGTTTGTTTTGGGGAGAAAGAATACAAGAGGGTTTAAATGTTTGAGGTAATGATATGACGCTGTGGCAGAATTGAGCCTGAGCGCTATGAAAATGATCAGTTCACTAACCTTGCAGACAGCCGAGAAAAAAAGAAGTTGCAAAGAGTCACCCCTCCAACATCTTGAATAGGCCTTAATGAGGAATTTGAAAGAACACTCACACACATCTCCCTAAAACCTTCCTCACAGTGCATTTTTCTCTCCCTCCTCCCAGGTGACCAAAAAGAAGCTGCTAGCCTAGTCTGTGCTCTCTTTAAAACAAGAGTGCCCTCTGGCAGTACGTATGTGAATTTTTCAACAACATGCACAATTACCTGCACGTGTTATGTTGGAGCGATGTGATGGAGCTTTGTGAAATTATGCACTGCACACTTCTGTGCCTGCCGTTTGCACAGAACACATTAAATACCTATTGCGACACTGAAAGAGCAAGGCATTTCCTCTGAATTGCCTACTCCAGGAGATGCCAAGTAATTCGGAACATAGCAACTTCCCTACCCTCCCATGAATCAAGGTAGTCAAAGCCACTCCACCTAAGGCTATTCTGATCGGTCTCTCAGGAACCACGATCATGCCAGTCCACCACCCCATCTGCCTTCTCCTCCAGATGTGGAAACCAGCCAAGGTAAGCAGCTTTTAATGGAATTTGTGGATGCCGTGGGCGGCATGTCAGTAGCAAACACTTACAGAAAGGGCAGAATAATATTCCACAATTATTGTATCAGATATTATTACTGTATTATTGAATCCTACAGTAGTGCTCATCAGCAAATCCAAAAATGGGTTTGCAGCGCCGGCTTAAGCCTTGATGTCACCGCCCCTTGAAGAGTGAGTCTGGTCAATTTTCATGGTTCATCAAGTGCCCGGCTCTATTGTTTGTCCTCTGCTGGCTGTCTGTTCTGCCATGTGCCTGAACAAACACAGAATGAGACGCCACACACTGCCTGTTGTACAACAACCAGGTATAACGTTTAACCAGAAAAAAACAAACTGTGTTCCAGAGATTAAGCCACCATTCTTGTTCAACTATTTTCTACTATGACCTTTATCCTAGTTTTTATACAAACCTCCCATCAGTATAACTGGAGAAGAGGCTACCAGTAGAATCAAGTAATCAATTCTCCGACCACCTAGTTCAGACCGGGGCCTGCAAGCTCCTGACACGGGATGCATTAAGTGTAATTCAAATAGAAAATGGTAGGAGAAAAAAAAAAAGATTGTAAGAACAAAAGCTGTACCTGTGGTCAATATTCTGCTTTGTGGGATTTGTCTCTAATGAGGCTTTTTGGATCAATTAGTTCAGCTTTAATTCTGTAATAAACCTCAGCGACTTATGACGGAGAGAGATAAAGATGGACACGGGTTTACTGATCCATAAGAATAATAATAAAATTATTTCAACTACAGTTCTCAATCACAGACCCAGAAAGCCTCTTTATAATAATAAATCAACTCAGAACATTTCAGAATACTGCCAACCCATGCTATTCTCAGGGATTCCATGCATATAGAAAATTAGGCAATACTAAATTGAATTCCTTATGCTTATGGGAATAATTAATTTCAATTTTTGAAAAAGAAGTCACAATTGAGTCCATCTTGAATGAACCTTTATAGAAAACTGCCATCAAATGCATATCATCCTAACTTGTCTGAAACTTACATTTTTATTCTCTCTGTGGAGTTTCGCTGACAGTCATTTAGAATTGAATTAAAAAAATTAAATTTAAAATTAAATTAAACGATTAGTCAGATCATAATTAATGCTACTTAGAAACTTAGGTTTAATTACTATAAAATGTTGCCTCTTGTAATGTTCCAGATATTCCAGCCACAAAAAATTGACTGGGGTCAATATGCCTTGACTATAATATTTAGCTTCGCAGGATAGCAAGAGGAATGCCTTACAAAAAAAAGAAGAATAGTTTGGTGCCCTGTCCCAAGTACTACAACCCCCAGAAGGCCACAGTGGACTTATGTGCCCTGCCAATTAGGCTGTGATTTATCAGTTGCCACAATACAAACAAGAAATATAGGGCATCCTGGAGAGAATATACAAATATATTAAGTGCTCACCATGCAGCTTAAGTTGATGCTTAAGGTGTATTTTTTAGAACAATATAAGAACCGTTTTTGTTAAGTTTCATATTAATTTGGACTGCTTTTTTGCCCAGGGAGCGTTTGTTGACTGGGATCTCACCCTTATTGAGTCCCTTTTTTGATCACACCCCTCCCTTCACAATCAAGCTGCAGAAGCAAGATGTGTTGTGAAAACCTGTCACAGTGATGGTAGTCAGGACTGTAGAACTGTAGCGTTGATAATGTCTCTATCACCATGTCTCCCGCTGTTTGTTTGCTATTGCAGTGCTGATTAAGTTTAAAATACCCGATAGTACCCTCAGCCTGTTTTCGTTGCCAGTAATGCATATTTATTTATTTTTCATAGCTTCACCGTGGACTTAACTGCATGAGGTTGTGTTTAAATCTACTAGATTAAGGTGGGTCAGAATGACAGCTAATTTTCCGCAAACAACCCAATTTATGGTAGGCCTTTCAGGAGATATCAATTATATATTTTGTGGATCCCTAATGGTAATCCGGCATATGCAACGGTTCTCTTGGGGAATATACTGGTATGCTGGCAAATTTATTGGTTTTCTGCTTTGCTCATTATTTTTTGTTAAAATGAGAAATAAAAGCCATAAACTGGTGATCTCCAGCCCTGTCTGATCACACATGTCTGAATTGGTCAGGGATCCAGAGGAGTTTGAGGAGGAGAGGGGTAGCATGGTTGCGCTTCCTTTGGTTGAGCGCCAGCCAATGGTGAATTGCATTATTCTGGGCGGGTTATCAACAGTGCCTGGACTAAGAGCTGTGTAGATTGCACTGTGAGGAATGAACGGATCCTCATGTTGTTATTGAGGATGAATCTGCAGGACCAAGCCTCTGAAGCGATGTGGTTCTTGAAGGGCAGATCATTGTCCAGGGGGAATCCCAGATTCTTGTACGGCTTGATGTGACTGTGGTGTCTTCCGCTGAGACACAGACATCCTGGAAAGGAGTGTGTTTAGCTGGGAGGTACAGCAGTTCCAATTTGGCTATGTTATGGTGAGGATGAGACATCCTAGTAGATACATCCTGAAGGCAGGTGGAGACGCGAGGGAGTATCTCAGAGATCTGTGAAGGGGGAAATGAGAGGAAAAGTTAAGTGTCAGCATAACAGTGATAAGAAAACCCAGGAGCAGATGTAGCGATGAGACTGGTGGTGGAGCAGTGTCTGGTGAGGATAAGGTCTAGCTGTCGGTCAGCTTTGTGTGTGGGTGGAGATTGGAAGAGGTTGACGTCGAAAAAGTTTAGGAGAGCAATGGACATCGGCCTCAAGGCGAGTGTTGAAGTCACCCAGAAGGAGTAGTGGGATGCCGTCATCACAGATTTAGATTTAGGAGGAACTCCAGTTCTTCAAGAAAGGAGTGGAGTGGGCCTGGGGGGCAGTAAATGACAATGATGTTAAGACTGGTGGGGGCAGTGACTGCAGTATTACGTTCAAAAGAGGAAATAGAAAGGTTAGTTAGGAAGATGGTGGCAAAACGGTGCCAGTGCCCCTGCCAGTGGGACGGGGCGAGTGTGAGAAAGAGTAGGCTGTGGAGAGTGCAGCCAGGGTAGCAGTGTTGACGATAGCGACCCATGTGTCTGTAAGGTCGAGGAACAGCAAGGACAGGAGGGATACATAGGCTGTGATTAAATCAGTCTTTTTGACCGCTGACTGGCAGTTCCAGAGTCCTCCATTGATTGGCTGGATAGGTGCATTATTGTAAATCTGTTTCAGGGTTGGTATTCTTTTGGAAGAGGAGAGAAGTATAGCGTATAGGTATAGCGAGATTGCACATGGTTAGGAGTACCGGGGGGTGTGGCAGGTGGTAAGGGTCAGCTCAGTTTGGTTGCCTGGTTGCCTTCCTTCCTCTGTCCTTCCTCAGACTCCTGCAGACAGATTCCCAGACTGTCTTTTTGCAATCGACACTCGCAGATAGACTCCCAGATTGTCTTTGTGCAATCGACTCTCACAGAGGGACTCCCAGATTGTCTTTGTTTAATCGACTCTCGCAGATAGATTCCTAGATTGACCACGCAGTTGCAAGGTTTTACAGCTATCTGGTAACAAGTATATTAAACCAAATTGAACAAAAATTACACTAATTAAACCGATTAGAATTTATCTATATATAGAATTCTGTGTACAGTATAAAGCAACCAGTTAAAACCTTGCACACACAAATCTAAATACACAAATTAACAGTTAAATCAAGATATGAATGATACTATTCACCTTTCCAGTGCTGCACAGATGTTAACCTGATGAAATTCTAAGCACAATTTAGTTTTGCACTGACTTGATTCTTATTATCATTTACAACTGATATTTCAACATGCAAACTTCTGACAATTTAGTTTTACACTAGCGTGATTCTTATTATCAATTACAAATTATATTTCAACATGCAAACCTCTGAAATCCAATTCCTGAGCTTTTTCTCTGTACCACATCACAAAATAAGTATTGTGTTAAACAATTTAGAAACCATTAAACCAATTTATCCGTCGAATGGTGTCAGACTTCTTTGCAGGAAAAAAGGGGAAAAGGGAATTTTGGGGGTGGAGATTATTTCCAATTTACAATAAATTGTCAATTCAAACTTTTGGCACAATAGTTGGTTTCAATAATGGAATCGACCAGTTTATTATCAATTATCAATTATCAGTATCAGAGATGTAAAGTGAATGACGTCACCCTTGTCTGATCCCAAATTCAAGACTAAGCCCACAGATAAAAATGTCCGCTACTTTATTTTAGTAAAATAAATCTTTCTTTGTACAAAGCTTTTGCTTTTGTCCTAGACACAGAAGGGAAAAAAAAAAAAAACAATCAGTACATGTCAGGATGTCCCCCTGAGAAAATAATCATTTTATCTAACTCTCTCATGTACCCATTCCCACTCTGCACCGCTCTCACACTTATCATGGTCTGTACCTGTGAATTAATGCTATCCTGTTGCGGGCTCGGTCTACAATATCTCATTTTGTTTGAAGCAGAGCCACAGGCAAGAATATGGCCAAAAGGATGTATATTAACTAACCGACCAAATCACAGCCTTCTGACATGTCTTCTCTGGTACATACGCAAATGAGTTCTCTGAAGAAAATCTAACGCCTCCAACTCGTTCGACTCGTTCTCACCACCAGGTTTATAACACACTAATGATGCAAGTGGCCGAGTCTGTCCTGCAGCATCATGGGAAGTGAAGTGCACGAAGAGCAACCATTTTGCCAATAGGTAGATGTTCTTCCGAAGAAGAACAAAACCTCATGGATCACCACAGCCAGAAACATAAGTTACTGCTCATTTTTCAATGTGACAATGCACACAAACACTCCCAAAGAAATAAAGGCATTTTTGTTAATTTAGTTCATATTTAATTTTCATAGTACTTTCCTGTACAACACAGACACATTCACAAATAAAAGTAAACGCTTAAATGACAAATAATTTCCCATGTTTATAGCAAGCCAAATTGTCATTAGAGATATATAAAAAATGTATTTTAATAGATATTAAATTGAATCAGATATCTCAAACTAATTCAATGTACTTTCTCTTTGCTTTGAGATGTCTCAAATGTAACTTAAGGCATATTTAACTGACTTACAATTTAATTTGTGATATCGTAAATGGAAGTCAAGATATCTAAAATTAGTTCCTTTTTATTTTGAGATGTCTTTAGTCGGACAAGAGGAATTCTATTCAAAACTGGAAGTAATTTTAAGATATCTGAAATTCAGTTTGAGAGAAGCGAACGGCGGAAGGGGAGGCCAGCTGTTTCTGGTCTGGTGTGGCTGAGGTATGGATAAGGCTAAATAGCCTACATTGTTTTTAGTGAGCTAAAACACATCTGTAATAGCCAGAATGTCACTATTTTGGTCAATTTCACATAATGCAGTTTTCTAATCTAATACTTGGGTAACAGCTCGGCAATCTGTGGCAGGGCTAGATGAAAACGTGAAATTAAAAATACTAAGGAGTATCTTGTGGGGATATCAGATATATTTTCTAGTTTTAGTGTTATGGATGTGTTTTAGCTCAATGACATGCAATGTAGCCTATTTAGTTCTTAAGTTTACTGAATGAAATACCTGGTCAAAACCTTTTACTTGGTTCAAAGCAACATCCCTACAGTAGAGATGTAGTTCAGAATTCATATTAGTTTCAGAATCGACAGTCAGTTTTGCTCTTAGTGCTTTATTTTAAGGGTATTTTTGTCTAAGCCCTCCGTTGTTCTGCGTCATCAGTTTCAGAATAACCATTGAATCTATGCTTATGAATATGCGGTGGGAATTCGCCTCAAATTACATTAACATAAATAAAAAAAATACTCATGCTTCAACGTTCCATTCAATTAATTTGCTATTGCCTCGCGCTGGAGTTCCAGCGATCCCAGAGTTATTTTGCAGTTTGTCGGCTGAGCCAAAATTCAATAGCATTCTATTGTCCACCCTAATGAGAGGCAAGTGGGAAACGATGATTAAAAACTATGAATTGATTATTTTCGTCCTGCTACAATCCGCCAGGATTGTTTTTAATTGATCGGATTCTGGCATCGCGAAAATCAGCAAATATCAAATCAGGTTTGGGTACCGTTTCCCATTGAGCCGTTCTGTTATGGAGTAGTGCAAATCTCAGCTAAATGTACACATTTACAAAACATGTTTATTTAGCCTTTCCTAGAGTAAACCTGGGTGTTGAAATTTTGTTTGTGTGGCTGTAGAAAATTTCAGATGTACACCTGAAACCCAGCGACCAACTGTCTTGAGAAAACTGCCCTGCGTCACCTGTCCTATACAAGCTATACAGGTGACCCACCAGTGGCCATTTCTCCTAATCCGAAGTGTAACGAATGAAACTGATAAGCCAGCTGGTGGAACTAAGTGGCTTTCACTCCATTTGCTTTCATTTGTATTACAGTGCCATTTTCTGTTACACTGTTTCCAGGTGACTTCTCAGGTAACCTGCCAGCTCTGATTTTCTGCTTTTTAGATGTTTATTATTATTATCATTATTATTATTACTATTATTATTATTATTGGGAAAGGCCCTTTACGCTTTTGGGTTTTTGAGATATGAAAGGACTTTAGAACACTTGATTGGACTGTTTAATCCTCTCACATTCCAATATGTCGATCTAATGCACAGTCCACAACAGTCTAATGCACAGTCCACCAC
>JAOVYW010000449.1:1389-13977 GCA_025775045.1 Hiodon tergisus | reverse complement strand
GATGTTTAGAGGTGCGTCCCGTCTGCCTGAGGTACCCCAGCTGCGCCGGGGCTGGTGTGGCTGGTTGCCTCGGTGACCCTGAGCTGGTTCTTACGTTGCATCGGCCTCACACGCCTGGTCCCCAGCCGCCCCTCCACCGGCTGGCCTCCGCACAACACTGTGTCCGCTGCCCTATCCGGGATTGGGAAGCTGAGCCTCCCCATCCAAAGTCATCTTCAATCAGGAGTGCATCACCTGCGCCTGGAACGTATTGTGAATTAGGCCCGGAGGGGGGCCCCAGACACCAGATCCGACTGCAGTTCATTAAATTGCACTGGGAGGAGAGGGCACACTGACTAGGTGTAAAGACAGATTTACCAGCTAAATAAAGTCTATATGGGTCTCCACAGAACTACTGGTAACCCTCCAGTTTGTGACATTTGAAGGTTTCGGTCTAGTTTCTGGCCAATGAGATGTACGGAGCGAAACCACCACACAACACGCAACTCCAAGGACCAGTCTAGGCTTCTACACCGTACAGTGTAAAAGTACAATGTACAGTGTTCAATACAGTGAACAGATGCAAAATCGTTTGCATTAAACACGTGTCAGGTAAGACATTTTGAAAAATGAATTTAATTTTGAAAATAATTGCTACCTACACGTTGTTGTGTTGCTCCCAAAGGCCAACTGTTTACAAGCCAGAATTTACTTTAGCAACCCTTGGATTCAGACCTGCAATCTTCTCATCAGAGATCCTTGTTCTTCGTTCCTTGAGAGTTACAGACTAACTGCGTCAGAGTACATCTATAATGTGATGTTGTACTGCCACCTACTGGACCACATGTTAACATGTTTCACGAATATTTCATGCGAAAATTTTGACATTAATGTGCGTCGTTCGATCAAAATTGATTGATTGATTTTCTTACCATTTTCGAATTCGTATTGTTTTTTTCATGCTGTTATTTGGCAACATGAACATGATCTTTTTTCATTCAAATAAAGTATTTTGCCCACTGAGAAAAATAACACCTTAGTTTGTCTCTGCATCCTTCACCTCTCTGGTTTTAAATGTCATCGTTAAAATGTGTTTCACTATCAGTTTAAATAGATCGACCAGTCTTACTTCCCCCAAAGTTTTACCTGTCGGGTTGCTGCAAGTGCGTGACGTGAATAAAACGTTAGTCTAAATAATACTGATGGGTCGCTCCAGAATTTAATTTAGAGTCGGTATCTTGTACCTTCTCGACAGGGTCAATTACAAGGAGAAATATCCAAGTCTCGCACATCTTTTTCGTTTCCAATTATGATTACAATCAATCACCGAGTTGCGTACTGGAATCCGGTGATTGAGTTGTAGCTAGACGGTAACCCATTTTCAATTTACTATGGCAGCTCCGTCAAAGTATGGTAGAGGTTTGCCATCTAGTGGGCAAAATAACTATAACAATGGATTTTTTAGTGTAAAACTTTTAAGGTGGTCTGTAACTATTTAACGGAATACCCGAGGACACTTCGTTTAACTCATAATGTTTTGCTTTACTCTCTGAACAAAGAAATTTACGTGTATCCTGAAACTGAGCTGAAGTAGCTATTGAATAATACAATTTATGATAATGGTTATGCCCGTAGATGATTAGGCCATGTGGCGTTCTAGTTTTTAACAGGTAATTTAATTAATTGAAGCATTGATTAAAATAAGTGTATTACAATCAATGTAAACCTTTCTTAAATGTTTGACTGTATCACACCTGTCGCGACTTTTTAATGTTGGGCCGAGAACGAATGCGCGTCACCATCAGATTCCCGTTTAATTTGCCTATAGAATGTATAAATCTCTTTATTTTTCTTAGTATTACATTTACTAGAAATAAGAAAAATGTTGTCTGCAAAGTGTAAAGTGGTGTGTCATAGTTCAACATCTTTACGCGTAATACATAACTTTTTACATATACGTCGAGTAACTGCGATATAAAAAATGTTTTAATTTAAATGCCTCGAACGGTCCGAGGAGCTCGTGAACCGCTTGTTCTCGCAGCTCCTCTGTCAATGAGTGCAGGCGCAGTGACAAATTTTCCCAACCTCGATCAGCTGGAAGCCGTTACAGATTTCTCAGTGCAGCACATACAACACCCGCAGGAGAAAAAATAAAAGCCTTTGACTTAAATAAATGCCTCTGCACGGGGTCGGTTTAAAAATGTCACTATGTACCGTTCTGTACAGTTGATGTTTCAACGCATGCAAGACTATAGTCGGGGTGGTGTATCGAGTACGCACAAGTTTTGTTTTAAGTACCAAGAACTAAGACATAAAGAGAACATGGTCAGAGAAGGGGAAAAAGGATAATCCCGCCTACTAGCTGGACAGGGAAAAAAAACTTCTCTCGGCCAAAAGCCTCCTCCACTATGATTGATTATTGTGGCCGGGCTCCAGGGCTAGACTGCGTGTTCATTGCGCACGAGATTTCTACGCGTTCAGATCAAAGGGTCTCCAGGAAAGGGGTGGTCCCGCGGAGAGGGATATAATGGGGAGCCGGGGACTGAGCAGAACTTAAGGGAACGGGAGAATACAGACGGAGGTGGAAAAAACTGCCAGTGCTCAAACGGAAAAGAAGGAAGGCAGGCGGTCACGGCGGTAACCGGAGTCGAGAAAGTTTCTGATTCTGCACTACCCTAGGAACTTGAGCTGGATTTAACGTTGTCTTTTTTTAACGAAGATACCGTTTCACTTTTAAAAGTGACAGACCGACGCGACTTCCTATTTACACGTGCAAAGCAATATCAAATATCAATTTAACCACCTCAATGAAAGACTATGTGCAAATGGGTTTTACACTAGGCGCATTTCCATTTTAAATCCATCAAGCGGTCTTTCTTTGAAATAACTTTTTGACACTTGTTTTTGCGATCATTTGCGTTGATTTCTTCCGCGCAGAGTGTTGAGTTTTAATTTTTCCATCTTGAGGATTTGGCAGATATGATGTCGTTTTTATGCGTCTTGTTTGGCTTCATTGCCGTTCTGTGCGTGCGCACGACACACGGCGGGTGGACGGAGAGCGCCGTGGTGCCGGTAAGGCTCGATTCGGTCCAGGCAAAGGGAGAGACTGAACAGGGGCGGATACTTAGCGCCGAGGAGCGAGAGAAGAATGCGGAGAGACGGGTGTACAGACTGGACGTCTTTGGCAAACGGATAGTATTGGACTTGGAGCCGGACCAGACCTTCCTGGCGCCCGGGTTTATCTACCAAGTAGTGGGTCAACCTGGGGCCCAGGATTCGGAGACGTCGCAGAAGTCGGACAGCGTAGCCGCAGCCCGCTGCTTCTTTTCGGGCACGGTTAACGGCGAGGCCGACTCCGCGGTTGCCCTCAACCTGTGCCACGGACTGAAGGGCGGCTTTTACCTGCGCGGCGAAGAGTACTTCATCCACCCCAGCAATATCAGCGATGCGGGCTCCTCCGATGGTGACCTTCACCTCATTCGCATCAGGAGTCGGGCGTCGTTGGCCGAGGAAGGGGGCTCCAAATGCGGGGTCAACGAGGAGGAGGAAAGGGTACCAGAAAACGACGGGAAACCGGGAACCATTGATAACTCAGGTATATTTTTTGACATCTCAGTAAAATGTTTAAACAGATCAAGATTAAATAAACCTGAATTACTAATTATTGCTTTTACTTTACTTTGAGTTGTTAGGAAGTAACAGGAAAAGAGTGATCCGGCTCTGTTTAATCAATAGTGAATACGGTTAGCGAGCGATCATTCAAACCAAATCAGGATTGGAATATAACTTCACATAAAAGGGTTATGTTCCCAAGATGGACGGATCCGAGCTAACATAAATTAAACTTTTCGGTTGCCTTTTAGGTTTCCACATAAACTTTTGCAACAGTACAGTATTACTACAGTAACCTGCAATTTTCTGTGTTTTATATTACAGTCCTATGAAGTGATGGGTGTTACTTTTTAAATTCAGCTTGGGCTGAAGTTTTGGTAGGCGGTGGCGTCATTGGGAAGAGTTTCTGTAAAGCAGACGCCTCTCGTGTCGCTGAGAGGGTTAAGAGTGAGGGGCGAGATTTTGACTGAGAACGAGAAAGGAGGGAGGCTCGGCGAGAGGGGGAGTGAACAAGTGACGTCGTAGGACTACGTGTAAATTCGCCTCGTGGTAGCGCGCGTGGCGCACGTAAGCTCTGCCGGCTGCAGGCAGGCATTGTTTTAGTGTACTTTGGGTTTTCGGTTTTTATTTTTGTCAGCAAGATCAGGGCAGGAACGTGTACTACACGAAGGTCGTGTTGGACCTGATGATGAGGAGAACTTGTGTCTGCAATATGTGCATTTATTCAGTGAGATCCTTCATTGCTTTTTGGGTGACGACTGGAGAAAAACAAATGTGTTTGTTTTGTTTATTGTTTTATTGAAGATTTTTGGGTTGCCGTTAATCTTTTTTTATAATTTACCCCCCCCCCCAAACCTCCCCACCCGACCTCCCAAATAATAAAAATAACTTTTAATGTTGTTTTCCTCCATTAAGAGGATCTCAGGACAGAGTAAACATCACATAGTCCCACTTTCACACTTGCATCTGCTGGATCTTCACACCCATTTGACTGGTTTCCTCGCCTGTGTCCCTGCAGCTCACCGGCGACACCGCCGCTTTGTGTCCACCCCGCGTTACGTGGAGATGTTGTTGGTGGCGGATCGGTCGATGGCCCAGTTTCACGGCGAGGGGCTGAAGTCCTACCTGCTGACCGTCATGGCGGTGGCATCTCGGCTGTACCGCCACCCCACCATCCACAACCCCATCAGCCTGGCGGTGGTGAAGCTGCTGGTGGTGCAGGAGGAGCAGCACGGGCCGGACGTCTCCACCAACGCCGCCCTTACGCTCCGCAACTTCTGCCAGTGGCAGCGCCAGCACAACCCGACCAGCGACCGCCACCCCGAGCACTACGACACTGCTGTGCTTTTCACCAGACAGGTGCGGCACGCGCTCGCACACACCGGCATGGAGGAGGCATGACTGTGAGAAGGCTCGGCTGACCACCCGTGTGCCTCTCCCCACAGGATCTGTGTGGTGCCCACTCGTGTGACACCCTGGGCATGGCCGACGTGGGCACTGTGTGCGACCCTGAAAGGAGCTGCTCCATCATCGAAGACGACGGCCTGCAGGCAGCCTTCACTGTGGCACACGAGCTAGGTATGAGGGCTTTAAACACACACACACACACACAAT
Source organism: Hiodon tergisus (assembly GCA_025775045.1). Taxonomy (NCBI): domain Eukaryota; kingdom Metazoa; phylum Chordata; class Actinopteri; order Hiodontiformes; family Hiodontidae; genus Hiodon; species Hiodon tergisus. Next base: position 8,772 of record JAOVYW010000449.1, on the reverse strand, counting down.
CACATACAAACAGAGGCACATTAATTACAAAGTCAAAGATACTGACACCAGGCTGAGCCTGTAATGATATACTGGCACCAGGGTGAATGAGCCTGTGATGAGATTCTACCACAGATGGAACTCCAGATGGAAGGCTCTGACCCGTGACGTCTGTCCCGCAGGTCACGTGCTCAACATGCCTCACGACGACGCCCGGCAGTGTGCCAGTGTCAACGGCGCCCACTGGAGCTCCCACATGATGGCGTCCACCCTCTCCAACCTGGATCAGCTGCAGCCCTGGTCTCCGTGCAGTGCCTTGATGGTCACCACCTTCCTGGACAATGGCCACGGTGAGCCTCGTGCACACACGACGGGCACCAACTTCCATCCCGAGCGTCGGCGCGGCTTTGACGCTCAAACCCACCGACTCACCCGCAAATCCTCCCTCCTTGCTGTCTTACCAGGTCAGTGTCTGCTGGACAAGCCCCAGAACTCACAGGCTCTGCCCAAGGCCCTGCCTGGCTCGGTCTACGACGCTGACCGCCAGTGCCAGCTGACTTTCGGGGAGGAGTCCCAGCACTGCCCGGACCTCAGCTCCACCTGCTCCGCGCTCTGGTGCACCGTGACCGCCCCCGGCGGCCTGCTGGTCTGCCAGACCAAGAACTTCCCCTGGGCCGACGGGACGTCCTGTGGACCCGACAGCTGGTGCCTGGCTGGACGCTGCCTCACGCGAAGCCAGGCCGCGCAGTACCAGGTGGGGTCCCCTCCCCTTTTCAGAATGTCGTAGTCCTGGTGATGGCGGGTGGAGTATTATAGAACCAAATTAAAGCCAAATGTCGATTTTATAATGTATTTTTTTGATTATGTGAAATCATATCGGCTAACTGCGATTGGCCTGTAACTGCGGGACAGTTGGTTCACGTGACTGACATTGGTCTCCTCCCCACGGCAGACTCCAGTGAACGGCAACTGGGGTACCTGGGGTCCCTGGGGGGACTGCTCGCGCACGTGTGGCGGTGGGGTGCAGTTCTCCTTTCGGGACTGTGAAAATCCAGCCCCCAAGAACGGCGGCAAGTACTGTGAGGGAAAGAGGATCCAGTATCGCTCCTGCAATACCCAGCTCTGCCCCGACAGCAATGGTGAGCCCGCTAGCCAGCTAAAGCGCTAATTCGCCGGGGGCCGGGTTGAGCTGGAAACCCTGACAGTGTGAACCTTTGCCTGGGCCTCTGGCCAACTGCGGAGGCCCCATCAACCACCGCTATCAGAATTTTACTGTGCAATCTCTGTGGAATCTTATAAATCTGCAGTTATAATCAGTTTTTAACCTAATGATGTCTTTAGTTTGGTATGCGTGAGAGAGAAAAACCGGGTTGTGTGTGTCTGAGCGCGGTGGCAGACTTGTGACCTGTCCCCGCCCTGTCCCCAGGTCTGACATTCCGCGAGGAGCAGTGTCTGGCCCACAACGACATCTCATCTGCCGTGGTGTTCGGTTCAGGCGACGGGGTGGAGTGGGTCCCCAAGTACGCCGGTGTCTCCCCCAAAGATCGCTGCAAGCTCGTCTGCCGGGCCAAGGGGACTGGCTACTTCTTCGTACTCAAGCCCAAGGTGAGACTTCGGGAGAGCTGAGACTGAACGTTTTCGTGACATTCTGGTGACATTACTGAATGAGCGTGTGTCATTCGGATTCCGGGGAGATGTGGCAGTTTTATCTATATTTAGGCCGTTAGTAATCCAGTGATTGCCAGTCTGCCCTGTTGGCTTGAATATGACAGTATTTTTCTCCCTGCTGCCCCCAGGTGGCGGATGGAACGCCCTGCAGCCCCGACTCCACCTCGGTTTGTGTGCAGGGTCAGTGCGTGAAGGCTGGCTGTGACCGGGTCATCGGATCCAGCCGGCGGTTCGACAAGTGCGGCGTTTGTGGTGGTGACGGCACCACTTGCAAGAAGGTCTCAGGATCACTGGACCGTGCCAGGTGAGTGTGTGTGTGTGTGTGTCAAATGCTTTTTTTTTTGTGTGACCTGACGATGAGGAGGATTTGCGCTTGTCTGCATGTCAAGATAATGAGGATCGACAAAGATCACAGTATTGACTGACTCTATCTCTCGCCACGACTCAGGCCCGGTTACCAAGACGTGGTGACCATCCCTGCCGGGGCAACACACCTGGACGTTAAACAGCGGGCTAGCGGCGGCCCCCATCAGGACAGCAGCTACCTGGCAGTCCGTCGTCAGGACGGGACCTACCTGCTAAACGGTGACTACAAGCTGACCACTCTGGAGACGGATCTCACCCTGCAGGGGGCGCTACTGCGCTACAGCGGCTCCTCCGCCACCCTGGAGCGTCTGCGTAGCTTCGCTCCGCTCCCCGAGCCTCTCACCATCCAGGTGCTGTCCGTCGGTGACTCGCCACGCCCCCGCGTCAAGTACAGCTACTTCGCCCAGAGACCCGCGCCTGGCGCCACCCGCCCCCGCCGGCCCCCCGTAAACGCCATCCAGGGATCAGGGGGTGGAGAGTGGACCCTCCGGGAGTGGGGACCCTGCTCGCAGACCTGTGGTGGGGGGCTGCAGCGCCGCACCGTGGACTGCCTGGACACCCGCGGCCGGCCATCGTCCGAGTGCCCGTCGGAGCTGCGTCCCACCTCCACCCGCCCCTGCAACCAGCAGTCCTGCCCCGTCTGGCAACTGGGGGAGTGGTCACCCTGCTCCAAGTCCTGCGGCCGGGGCTTCCGGAAGCGACCGCTGCACTGTGTTGGCACCGAGGGGCGCCCCCTGGCCCAGGAGAGCTGCAACCCAGATGTCCGGCCCAAGCCCTTGCTTGACCTCTGCAGCCTGGGGCCTTGCCATGTACTCCACCCAGAGGAGTGAGCCTGGGACCAGGGAAGCCACAAGCACGGGCTGGGAAAGAAGCCTGGTTCAGCCAAGCAGGCGTTCCTTCTTCACCAGAGGAAACAAGAAGATTAAATATAGACTTAAAAATCTCTAAAACAAAAATATATACTATTAAAGACTTATTATACCTTTTTTCACCAGCCACTGTGTACATTTCAGCAAGACTTGAAGGAAAAACACGACTTCAAGGAGAATGTTTACATTTTTAACAGTGTTTAGAGTACCGTCCATCTCTGCATGAGAATACCGTCTCAGACTGTGGCTGTGGAAGCCAAGCTCGAGGACACTGTCCACAGAACCTGGGTGTGTTACAGGCCCATTTGAAAAACCTATGGGCAGAGGAAGCGTCGCTGTGCTGACGGATGCTGCTTGGGTGTGTCTGCGTGAGCGTTGTTTGTCCAAGCTGGACTGGACAGAAAGGATTCGAAGACGCACGCACGCACACACGCGCACACTAGCGCACAGTCAAGCCCCGCCCAGTGGCCCCACCCCTTTATGGCCCCACCCCTTTATGGCTCCACCCCTCCTGAATTGTTGCAGGCCTTCCCTGCCCATCCTCATTTCCTCAGCGCCCCCAGATCTCCAGTCCCGAAAGCACCAAAAAGTTTAGTCAACAGGCTGTCCCGCTGTGTGTTCAACTCCAGGTGTGTAATTGTGCGTGTGTGCGTGTGTGCGTGTGTGTAGTATGTAAGGGTGGCAATCTCAGGAGAGACTTCTCTCCTTCTACTACTTCATAAGTAAGTCTCTCCTACCTTCCGAGAAGGTACGTTTTTGCAAATGAGTTTTGTACATAATATACATACATTATTTATTTTTGTACAGCCTGTTAAATAAAAATTTTACCTTTTTATTATTATATAGAATTGTCATTATTGTTATTATTATTATTATTATTATTATTGTTGTTGTTGTTGTCATTGTTATTGAAATAAAAGAAGAACGTAGATTGTATGGAGTATTTATATGCAGTATTATATGTGGTGCTAGGATTATGAATAAAGTATTTCACTGACTTAAGATCTGACCTGACTGGTGTCTTCTCTCCACTGACTACCTGATCTGTATTCTTACCAATTCACTAAGTGCTCACCTCCACACCTGCACAGAAATCAAACAGTGAGTCAATTTTGTCATGTGTCACTCCGCACGGCTGTCTAGTTTTTCTGCTCTGCTGCTCACGTGTCTCATTTTATGCAGTCAAGGGGGGGAGAACAGATGATTCCCCAGCCATTTCCTGCTCTTGCTGTTGCTTTTCTTAGCGCCACTCATTCTGTCTGGGTCTTTAGCGACTTTTCTTTGTTCAAAGTGATTATCGGTCATTCGCACCCTCCCGGGGTTGAGCGGAGCGACCGGGCGTTCTGTCCTGCAAGGCCGGGGCCCGCGTCCTCTTGTTTTCGAGCTGCCTTGCAATTAGCAGCCGGTTTTCACCGGGAAAACGCGCGGCGGTGACGTTAATGGTCCACACGATTACATCACTAAACAATTACAGGGTGAGACCGAGCGGCCACTGGGCTAGCTATTGGCTAATAAAGGATGACCTCTGTCTGTTTTGAGGTCTGTTACTTCAGTGGAGCAAACCGACGTTGATCTCCATATGTATAAAGTAACTGTGTCATTTGTCTGCCCCAGCCCCCGAACCCACACAGCCGCACACGGGAGTCTGTGCGACTGGAGGGTTCTGTCACAACACGGTGGCATAGGGCTTGGTTTTGTTTGGTCGTGTGAAGAAACCCTGAAACCGGATGAACTAACTGACGTCAGTGCACAATAAAGGTGTTGAAGGTTCTGGTTTCCTTAAACAATGCCAGTGTGAGTCAGACCCCATCTTCGGAGTCAGATAGCCTGTCTTTATTGACATCAGAAGCTGAATTCATTCCACATCTAGGTATCCATATTCTCAGTGTCCCCTTACAACTGCGTGTCATCTGGCTTTCATTACCTGTGTATTATGCTGGATATTAATTAAAGTAAATCCAAGTAAGTAAGAAAAATTAAATTCTTAGAAAAGACAACAACCACCGTCTTCGTGTCCAGAAACAAAGAATTTTAAAATATGTACAAAAGCGTTACATCTAAGATGCTATTGGTCACACATTTATTCACTGAAAGGGAAAACAAAGCGAATAGGAATCGATCTTGGTTAACTGTTCTTTTCTGATACATCGGGTAACATTTGACAATATCCGTAGAGCGACGAGCTCTCGTCATTTTTATTAATATTCAGATCTCGGAGTGATTCGTGTCCTCTCTAAAACTAAAAATAGATGCTCGAGAACAGTCAAACAAAAAAGGTACAAAAAACAAGATAATCTACATAGGAGATGCCACAGTGGTAAACACGATAATGAATGGCGTCCAGTTTCCAATTTCGGAATGGGATAATGTGAGGCAATTTGCATTGGTTTAGGTAACGATGCTTTAACGACTCTTTGGGATTACGGTCGTGACAATCGGGGGGGGGGGGGGTCCAAACTTCTACAAGAGGAGCAGGAGCATGTACGTGGTCTTGCCCCCTCCTTTTACGGGCTGGAGTAATTTGACAAAAAAAGGGGGTAGGGGAGGAGAAAGCGTCCTGGACGAAAGACAGAGAAAAGGAAGAGGGTAAAACAAAGACGATCGAGCAACACTTCTACGTAGACAGGGACACGCGGAGGGGAAGGGTCGAACATTTTGTTCAGCGCTCCTCGTACCGCATTGACGAAGTTTTAGACTCAATGAGTGCAACATGCTTTTTTATTTATGAACTGAACTACTGAGCCAGTAGTTTATTACTGTATGTGGTGATTGTCCATATACGTCTCATGGTATTTACGGACCCGAGGGTTTTGAAAACGCTGTGAGTGAAAACACGACCGGCTTTTGGAATGAAGCAACTGTGGCCAAGACGCGCTCAGCCTGGGTGGACGTTTCTAGGGGAGGTGCTGCTCGTGTGCCTCTTCGCCGGTAAGAGATATATTTAACTGGACACTTAAATCGATTTTTTTTTCGTCGCTTGGAGTATTGATTTATGTTAGCGTCAGGTTTACTGAACGTAAGAAAATGTTCTTTTATTCTGTTCAGTCTCAGAGTAAACCGAATCTGTGCTTTTGGATTGGATTGCATCCGAATAACGTTACGGTTTACACTAATACGAACGACCGTAGGAATAAACATGTTATGGTTTATGATTTATAAAGTTAGGCAAATCAATTAATCACACAGGTACTACAATTAGTTACTGGAAAGCGATATTAAATAATATGAGGTTATACTCGAGTTTCAGAAAGGTCTGCTATTGTAAATATTCATGCTGGAGTGAGACTGAACGCCAGCCTTGTTTCTGGGTTTCTAACGCGCATTTGTCGCTCCTTGCGGCGCTGCACGACGACGGGGGTGGGGCGCAGTGCGAATGTCTGGTGGTCAGGACCACCCAGGGAGAAGCGGAGAGGGGGAGTGAGGGGGCTGGTATACACGCCCGCGGTGCACATGCACAAACAGGAAAGGAGGCGCCGCGGGGGCAACACGCACTCCTGTCCTGTCTTCATTGTCGACCTCGAAAAGAGCGAAGGGACAGGTCCGCCAGCCTCAGTCTCCGGGTATGAGGTGGTTTAGAGGCGCAAAACACACTTTTGTACCACAGAGAAGGCCATGAATTTGCTGCCCAAGTGTGGGATACATGTGTGTGTGGTAAACTCTTCAGTCAGTGGTCCCCTGCCCACTGAAGGAACATCTGGTGTTTGGTGGATACTTTAGACCTTGAAACTTGTAAACTTGATTTGAACTTTTTTTAAAGTATCTACCTGGATATCTTCCCCAAATATATATTATAATTAGGGCCCTGTCCAGTGGTGTCTATAGAACTAACAGATCAGTAAAGAAAACCGCTTTCCCTCTCACATCTACTCAACTGTCATTGTGCTTTATCTCTTATGTGATACAGCATGCTACAAACTTCTGCCTGTTCTGTCGTATTTCATCGCGCTGACTTCACTCCCCACTCTGCTCTTGTTGACCAACGTTCGCACCCACACGCATTCACACCCATACGCGTATTTAGACCCATTCACACACACTGTGTGTGTCAGTTGAGAGAAGTGTCTCCACGCCCAGACTTAGAAGGGTGAGTGCCTAAAGGATATAAATATCCAGCCTGCACTAGGTTCTGTGGAGACTGCTGTAACATCGATCCAAGGTCAGCACTGCAACACTACCTGTATTAAAAATCATTTTCTCTACAAAGCGTGTCCCCCTGACTTTTGTGCTTACGATCCAACAGAAGACAGAGCAATGTCTGCAGTGATGGTTGTAGTAATTATAGACTCCACATCCTTTCAGACGCAGTCCTCCGGGGGGAGGGGGGGGTCCATGTGCAAAATGTGGTTAACTTCAGATTGGCACTAACCTCGCCTTCACTATCGACGTTAACATGCGTCATGCTACACAAGCTCTGAGGATCCGGGATATGTGTGTCGTCTGTCATTGCCAATGAACGTTCTGACGCGGACGATGAATGCGGCTCGGGTGGGTTTCCTCTGAC